>PVJL010008104.1:16050-70168 GCA_004026885.1 Lyroderma lyra | reverse complement strand
TGTGTGTGTGTGCGTGTGTGCATGTGTGTGCGTGTGTGTGTGTGCGGTTTTAGAAAATGGGCACCTTTTGCCGGTGGATGGTATGGACTTGCCTTTGAGGTAGTGCAGGGGAAAGGAAGTGCGAACCAGGAGGAAGTTGTCTCCAGCTCTGACACACAGACACTATGATGGATGTAGGATGGATGTTTCCTGAGCCTCCGTTTAGCTCTAACAATCAGAATATAAATGAGACTTGATAGAATGTCCTGTTTGACTTGCTCTTTAGACATTGGGACATCTGTGTGACTAAGTGTTTTGCTGACTTTCTCAGCAACCTGCTTGTGATCAGCAAAGATTAGAGAGGGGGGTTGGGAGTGTGAGGAGGCCCCTCGTGGTGTGAACATCCGTGTAGGTCAGTGTGGCGGCTATGGGGACACCATGTCCTCCACAATGGGCAGGCATTGATCTGTCAGTCGTTGGTAGCAGATCCCGTGGACAGTCTGCAGTGACAGCTGTGGGCTTATAATCATGGCATGCGAAGGGACATGCTGAGCAAACTCCCATCTAGACCAGAGAATGAAGAGACGGTGAGTTTAGCTTTCTGGAGATAAAAATCCTCTTGTCTAGTGACAGAGGGAGACGTTGTCATTGTAAATAGTGTAACCTTAAATGTATATGTGTTGCTAGGATTCCTGTTGTTCCCTTCCATGCTTCATTTTGAATGAGAACATGAATCCCAGGACAGATCCTTGTGCGGACATGTAGCAGACATCTCAGGAGAGGAGGGACACTGTGCCTGCTGGAACACCGTTTATGCGATAGTGTGTTTTCATACTCGAGTGCCAAATATCGTTATGTGTCCCCCCCACCTTTACTTCTTTTTCCTGCTTATTATTAACACCCGGAAAGCAGTAATAGTATCTGTGCTTGCGGGCCCATGGCCTGACCTCACCTCGGTCACCGTCTCCAGTGTCCCCATAAGACACGCTGCTTCCCTCGGAGTCATCCTTCTGGGTCGCTCTGTGTATTCAGCTCTGATGCCGTCACCTTCTCCTCCCAGAACACCTCCTCCAGGGCCCCCCCGAACCTCTGCTTCTCACGCTCCTACACACACATGAGTTTGGTTTCTCCTGCTTTCCTCCCCACCTCCCAAATGTACCGTGTTTATGGTTTTCACAAGGGTCCTCCTTTCCTCTGGCCCCGAACAGTCTCATCCACTCTCATCTCTGTCCGGGTTCTCTCACCTGCACCATGGAGCCCGAGAGGACAGTTGGTGCCTAACGCTCTGCATGTGTCCAGATGGAACCCATCTCCATGCCCGTCATCCTCCTGGTCAGACTGGCTCAGACACTAGTCATTCGATCTCCTTTCCCTGGTTTTCTGATTTTCTGGAGGCCATGAGACTGTACATGGTAACCTTTGATTGACAGGGCCCAGGGCTACTCTTTGCGATCATGGCCCAGACCAGACCTGCTCTTCTTTAGTGACCTCGTGCAGAGCTTGGGGTACCAAGGATCGCCCCTTCCTGGGAGAGACTAAAGGATTCCCAGGGTGCTGTTGCCAACCTTCCCTCCTTCTCCCCGCCGCTTGGGGCCAGATGCCCATCATGGCCTCCCAGCCCTCCCAGCCCCCCTCAGCCTCCTCCCTACATTTGACCCCGTCTTGGCTTCTGATTCTCAGAGGATGCAAGCTAATACAAATCCCGTCCCCAACGAGGACTACCCTCGCAGTGATCCCTTTTCTATGTATCAGTACATACCAGATGCTCATTTAAAACTCTGTAAAAGCATTACATGGGGCCAAGTCATAGGAAAGATGTATCAAGGATGGTGAATTCACAGGAAGTGATGGCAGGGATGTGACAGACTGTCATTCAGAAAAATAAAGAACCTTCCTAGAAGTTTTCCTAAGTGACTTTCTTAGTCGATTCCTGGAGGGTGGTGGCAGAGTGGGGAGCAACAGGGATGGAATGCATGCCCGTTCTCCTCCTGGTTCTGTGAGTGAAAGTGGGCCATGTGTACACGTACCAACCTGTCACGTTCCTACAAATAAATGCAACTCAGGGTCCCAAGTGCTCCTCTTGTTCTAGCCGCCATGGATAAGGAACAAAAGAGTAAGACATAGTCCCAGCTGTCACACTAGCGAGTGTCTGTAATGAAAGGCATGTTGGTGTCTGCATGGCCAGCTTGCTATTGGGGGATCAGAACAGGAGGAGGTCAATCTAGCATTCAGGGACCATTAGGCCACGGCTCCCGGATGCTGGTTCAGCGTTTTCTCCCATCAGTTTCTTATAAAAAATTCTTGAATTAAAATTGGCCACCAGTTGGACCCTGTATAGATTATGTGGTGGATCTCACGTTGCCTGGACTAATACCATATGTGGCCTGGGAATGACTTCACATCCCTCTCTCCAATGTCTTACCCCAACCTTGGGTGTATTCCAACTTTTCTCTGTGACATCTCTCTGGTCATCCTAACCTGAGTCAGCACCCTGTCTTGACAATGTCTTATGAATACTTCTCTTGTGACTTCCCTTCCCACTACCATCCTGATAGGTATGTACATGTCCTTTTTCTCCTAGACTTTGAGTTTCTTGAGGAGATCCACTTTGTTTTTGTAAGTATCTGATGTCTATACAATACCTGGGACAATCTTTTTATACACGGTAGGTGTTCAGTAAACATCTCTTGAATAAGTAAATGAATGGGGCCACTAAGGACATTTTCATGGACTGGTAGAGGCGACGTTTGCACGTAAAGCACTTCCTCAATTTGTGTCTTAGTCTAGCTATGTTTGGCGCTTCATTAATTCTTTAGAGATTCTTGTCCTTCCCAAGGATTCAGAAGAAAGATCACTCTGCATTTTCAAAACTAGAATACTGCCATTGAAAGTACTTACTTACATCCTGGAGACATAGCTGCTGCTGTGAATTTTAGATACAATTTAACTTCTAGTGCATCGTTTCTGTACGGTTCTCTTCTGTTTGGTGGTATGTAGCCGAGCCAAGACAGCCAAGATTTTTCACTTCATAACTAATTAGCTACTGAAATTAGAAGGTTCATACGATTTAGAAGCATTTCACATTTTGAATAATGACAATGAACAATCATTTGGATCAGAGTTAACCTACGATCATGAATACCTTCATTTCATGATCACTAATCTGAGATTTGGAAGCCAATAAACCATCGTTATTGCTTCTTCCCAGAAAGCTTTGAACATTGCTCCCCAAACCAGCAGGCTAAACCTCAGTTTGCAAGCTGGGGGTGACAGAGCTCTGACTCAGGGTGTGTCCTCCTCCCTTTCATACCCTGACATGTGTGGATTCATTGCAGTGCACCCCTAATGCTTGAATCTCTGAAAATCTTTGGCTCTTCTTAGAAATGACAGCAAAGGAGCGTGGTTTTATGCCTTTCTGACTTCTGTTACCATTGCCCCGCCTCTGCCTGCCTGTGGTGATGTATTATAGTGACTTGGGGTCGAATTAGCAAGCAGATTTTATTAATACCACAATGTGGTGGTGTTCTCTTGTTGGAGGCTTGCTCACTCCTCACACAACTCCCTTCACATCATAAATAAATTAAAACTTGCTTTTCTTCTAAAACCATTCTGATGTTCGTTGAGAAAATCCTGGCAGTGGAGGGGCTAAAACAATCTAAGAACTGCTGAAATTGTTTTCAGATCCTAATCTCTGTGCTCCCTTCTTTCCTAGGTAAGTGGTGTTTTCTGTTCGTTGCCTCTTGGAGTGACGGTTCGTCCGGTAAGTGTCCATCTTATCGTGGTACGTTGTGTTGCTTCGAAGCTGCATGTGAGTCGCCTAAGGAGACCGAAAGGCAAACGGGAGAGCACGAGCAGGCTTTGGCCGTGCGTTATATCGGAAAGGCTGGGATGTGTTAAATCGTTTGTAAATGACAAATTTTTTCCCTGAGATCTTACTTGGCCGTGACATCACAACACACTTTGTTCTCTTGTCTAGAAAAGGACCCCAGGGTTGATGTAGTGTTGATGAAACCTTGCCTTTTATAAAATCTTTTTATGTGGATTTCCTTTTCTATCTTTCTTTTTGTCTACTTTGTCCTGCCTTTATTGGAAACTTATTTCAGTGACCTCCATTCAGGTTTTGGTAAAACATAAAACTCCATGTGGAGGCATTTGGCTGGAGCTTTGGTTACTTGGGTTGTGTTACTTCCATCGTCTGGCTCATTCGTTACCGAGACTCTTGCTAACCTTCCAGTCGCCTCCTTCAGTGTCACGGTGACTTTGTCCATTGGTACTCTGCACGTCGTGGTGATTAAGTCCTACTTTTCGGTAGTATTTTGATGATGCCCCTGCAACTGCCCCACTCCTGCCTTTCCCGGTCGCAGTGACACGGATGGAGTTCCTTCCTTAGGGACCGAGAGAAGATGTTCTTCCAGGTATGTTGTTGCTGCCAAGATTTCCCTCTTAAACCAATGAATGAGGTGTAATCTGGAAGGGAAGTGGATAGCAGGGGACAAAACAAGAGTCCTGTGATTTGTAAATCAAATTTTGTAGCAGAATATGTACAACTTCTGATGGTTCCATTTTCCTTTTCATGACCGTTGACTTCCACCGAGAGCTGGTACACAAACCGCTGGCTCACGTGGTCTTTTGTGTGGGACATGAGAAATGACGTCTCCCTGTCTAACGTGCACTGGATTGTCTTGTTGGTTATCGGTCCAGGTTATTGGTTTTGTTGGAAGTGATTGTTCTTTAAAGACTAGTGCAGCTGTGTTCTGTTAGCTTCACACTCCCCGTTCAAAAACTCTTGCTCTTACATTAATGAACTTATCTAAGACATACGTAGTTTGTGGCTTGAAGAGCCTTTTATTTCAAATTTTAGATTTCTCTGGGTTGTTTTTTACCTTTGATCATCTGACCTTCAAATATGTTTTACTTATGTTTGTGTGTGTTTAATAGAACATGATTGAAGAAGCGTACCTGGAGGTCAACTTAGTTGCTCTTGAAACATTCAAAAGACTGTAGATGTTGCTTTAAATGACTTGTATGGGATTCGGACCCCACACTGTTTTCAGACCTGCAACAGAATTTTTCTATTGAAGATGCTAAATTAAAAAGATCAGAAAGTGAGAGACAGAAAGAGAGGAAGGGTGAAGGTTAGATTTCAGACTTGCATAGGCTGGTCCCCAGCCTTTGAAGCCTCTCAGAGACCCACAGACATGCGAACCAAGACGTTGTTTGAACAGCTTGCTTAACAATGGGCTGTGTGGGGAACCGCACTTTAAATGGACAGAGTTAGCCCATGCTCGGAGGTTTTTATTTTTTGCCTTTTGACCTCATTGGATGCCATAAATGAAATACGGACGTGTAGGCTTGGAAAGGTCAGGGGCTACTTATTTACACCACTCGTACGATGGGGAAAAAACCAAGAGTGAACAAATACGGTCTGATTAACTCAATCCCTTAACAGGCGGCCGTAAATATAAAGATGCTTTGGTTCCCATCTGTACCCCATTTTGGTATGAGATCTTCCTTTGCTATTTTTAAATTCTTTTCACTTTGTTCAGGTAAGCCACCCAGAAAGATCAAACCCGGAGAAGTGGCTGAGTTTTATTCTCACTAGAAAGAGAACTTGAAAGTACTTTATTTGACATAAAATCTAATTTTAACTTAGGTTTCTTGATTTCTATTATCCTACTTCTTTTATGAGCATCTTCCACTTTGAAATTAGATCTACTGGAGTTTTTGCCAGTGAGCAGATTGAAAATACCATTTTTTTTCTTATTAAAAGTGCCAGCTCGGCTTTATATAACATAATGACCATACTGAATTTCCACTTCTGGGTAAAGTAATTATGTGATCATGTGAGTATAAATTGCATAGCATTCATTTCTATATTGTTTGAGACCTCCTTTGTGGAATTGTTAGCTAAGGGATACTACACTTCTTCAACCTTAAATGTTTAAGTATACTAAGTACATTCTGTTATACAGTTTTTATTTTATAACCTAATAAATAGGTTATATAATATATGATCAAATATATTATAGAGTTGGACTGAAGCTGTATTATTGGGGCTGGGGAGGTGGAAGTGGGGGAATACAAGATGCCAACACCAAGAAAGAAAAGAGAGATAACATGAAAGGTGGATTTTGGAGCATGGCATAGAAAACAAGTGTCTTAGAAGTGTGGGGAGCATTGAAAATTTTAACACAGCTGTCAGAGAAAAATGTACTTTATTTTTCTAGGACTGATCGTTTTGAACTCTGGTCATACCAAGCAATACACCTATCTGAATCTCTCCTAATATAAACAGTAGCAAGGAAGTAGGCAAAGTTCAACACCCTGTAGGTTCTGACTTAGAGCATCTCTGCTCTGTCTACCCCAGCCACCACCCTCATTGTGGCTGGGTACATGAGGGGGGTCGGGGCATCGCCTCTTGGTATTGAGATGGGTCACAGGTGTGCATTGGCTGGGGCCCACTGCGTTGTGTCAGGGTTTAGGCGTGGCCTACAGGCTGCTGCTGTGAGCTGTGGTTTAGTCTCCGCTGGCTTGGCAGGTCTTCCTGGCATCTCACTAACTCGCAGTTGACCCTGGTCTCGTCACCCTGCAGCCAGAGTGCAGCTACAGTTTATGCTGGAGGGTTCACAGCCAGCCCCATCAGCTGCCTTCTCTGCTCACACTGGACTTCGGGATCTCTCCCAAAGCAGCTCAGTTAGCCCAGGGATATTAGTTCCCTCCTGCCTCCAACCATGGGGACCTCCCACGTTGTTCCAGGCACCCGCTTCCCCAAAACCCAACAGGGTGCAGAATAAAAGCCTCTTTATCCTCAGCATTATTCAGCCAATGTAACCCATCTACCTGCTGAGATTTTGAAATCGAGAGGGAAAGTCAAGATACCATATTTTGCCATGTATAATGCACTCCCATGTATAATGTGCACCCACATTTTTGGCCCAAACTTTCAGGGGAAAAAAATCTTTTCATTTTTAATTCAAATTTTTATTTGTTTATATTTAAGTACTTGTTTCTTTTGTATTATAAAGGAATTCTAGCATTTGCTTTTTAACATAATGGTACAAGAAATTTTATGCAATAAATACAAAACACAAGAACAGATACAAAGTATAAGGAATTTTATGTATCAAATTCTTTATATAAAAAAAAAACGATTATGGTATACCAGGGTATTATTTTGCATACAGATATTATTATTGCTTTCTAGAGTTATACTTTTAACTCATAAGCATAAATAAAACAATTAAAAACATTTATATAGACATGGAATTAGCACTACCCATGTATGATGTGCATCCTTATTTTTCCCTCACAAATTTGGGCCAAAAAGTGTGCATTAGACACAGCAAAATACAGTACTTTTCTCTGCTTCCTGTATCTGCACAACTTTCTCCTCTCACCGTCTTTCTGCAATGGTGTTCTGTTCTTTACATCACATCCTGAGTTCCCTCTACCTCTGGTATATAGCACATTCTAAGATCTGGGAGCCAGGCTTGGCTCTCAATGTGCTAAATGAGGACAAATAGGAATTTAAGCAATTATTTCCTCTATCAATCTGACCTTTGTGACTGTTGGCTCAGCTCAAAAATTCGAGTTTGGTCATCAGTTACGGAATAGGACCCTTCCTTTTCTCCCTCCCTCCCTCCGTCTCTGCTTTTCTGTTGTTGCTGCTAACACAGCTCTAATGCCTTCGATACACTAGACAGGCCTGTTTCTCAGCTTACTAGCAAACGGCTTATATACCCAGGAATGAAAACAAAGCAAGTACATTAAAGTGGGTTTACCATACTCTGCCCTCTTCAAGGAGACACGTGCGGGTTCGGAAGGATTGTGTGTTTCATCAACAAAGAAGACACTAGGTAGTGTTTATTATACGGGACGGCTTGTACTGGGAGCACCTATTAATAAAAGACATGGGGTGGGAATAAAAGGGAATATGCATGATTGACCCATGGATTCAATCAGATAGAAACACATTCCCAAAGGGATTTTGGCAAAACAGTAGTCCAATAAGGTGTTCTGAGAGATACGAAACAAATCTATTCGGGGCACATACTCCCCTTGGAGATGCATAATGTATATTAGCATATTAATATAATATTTCAGATAATTCCTACCACGTAGGAACTTGTAACACTGCTTAACCCATGTGGGTCGTAGTCATGTAGTACCTATTAACAATCCAGAAAATTCACTTTGAGAACTGCTGCTAAGGTACAGTGAGGAAGCTGGCCACAGTTGGGGTGGGTACTAACATAAGGAAAACAGGGCTTTAGGAATTTCATTCAGTTCTTTGGAAGTCTTACTACATGTAAGGGACACTGTGACTAATCACTCCGAATACCTTGAGGACTTAGATTTTCTCCAAATTGCTGTCTTCCTCTTTAAGAAGTATAAAATGTCAGCTATTTGCAGTCAGTTTGCTATACAGTATAAGTAAAACAATCTGCTTTTGTGTAAAATACAAGATAATCACAGGAGAAATCACCGATCCTCTCTCAGCGTGTTTATTGTGAATGGTTGCTGTATTTTCTTTCCTGGGTAGACCTGAGATATTAATTGTGATAGACGTCAATTATTTTGACATTTTGAGCATAACCTCCAGATATTCCAAAATATTCTTTCACGGTAATATTGTTTAAACTAAGCATTTTAGTGATCTCTGAAAGAACCTGTGTGAAATAATACTTGGAGGGGACTACATTTCATTTTGTAATAAATTAGCCCCCTTTTTAATTGAAAATATTACACCATTTTTATATGAATCATGATAGAATGCCTCAGAAGATATTTTAATTATATTTTTATGGCTTGACCAATTTTATGTTTTAATTTTTAATTTCTCTCTCCTTTCTTCATATAGTATGCTTCTTTTTAATGTGCTTTTATCTTAACTGAGTACCCCAGCACGTTCAAAGCATCCCACAGGCGATGCCAATATGTCAGCACTACTAAGGGTCACACTCTCCAAATTCATAAAAAGACACATTATTTGTCAATAATCACTTTGTCTTCTTCTTACAATGTCACAGATTTTCAAAAATCTTAACGTATTTTTAAGTCTTTACAAAATATGGACGTCCACTATAAATCCTTGCTTTATCAAAGGTTGTTTATTCAACTACAGCTTCTCTTGGTATTTTTTTTTTCTTCTTTCTCTCTTGGTCCATTTCAGTCATTTGACTCTCAGAAGTCCTGTCAGGAAAAATAAATGGATGTCAAATTTGAAGATAAAAGCGTGTGGGGCCCGACTAAAAGGATTGTGAAATGTCAGGACTGAAGAGAACCTAGAAAACCTCCAGCCTGGGGTTGTGTTTACAGATAAGCACATTGAGAACCAAATGTTTGTAAGGTGACAGGACTTCTCCCAGTTCAGCCCTGTCTTGTAGTTCCCAATCCAGTTCTCTTCTGATTGCATCAAGCAGTTTTAGAGAAACTTGAAACTATGCATTTGAATGAGATGTGGGGATGATCTATGGTAATTTCCTATTCTGCTTATTTTTGATTATATTAAAATTGGCTAAAATATATAATATAGATACAGTTCTACTTAGGCGTGGTATCACAATCTTCCTTCAGCTGGCTAACACAATTATATGTTATAGGTAAATTATTTGAAATGTAAATATTAATATGTATGATGTCTATAATTTCCCAAATCTGGATCATAACATATTCCATGGTTTATTTATTCATTACACAAGTATGTCCTGGTTCACACAATTTTAACTGCAATACATTTTGTTGTTCTATAACCAAATGAAGTGAGGCTTCAAATTACAATGAATTATCTTTATTTACTAGAAAATGTTTAAACTATCTAAATTTTTATCACAGATACTATTAAAAGAAAATGTAATTAAATTTTTATAGATAACTCATGTTAAAAATTTCACAGAAGAAATAGCTCACACCAGCTCATGACAGAGTTAAGCTGCCAAAGAGACATCTCATAACGGGTCATAACATCCTTTTATATCAAAGTAACTGACACTGAACTTGGAAAGTGTGCACGTGGCCAATTGCTTTTCTTTTATATTCACTGAAGTGTTTTTATTCCATACTTAAAGTCATTGTGTTATCACCTTCGTGTTTTCAGTTTGGATTGTACTGAATCACATTTAGCAAGTGAAATGGTCTGTACCCTTCAATTAAATTGAGAAAAGGTAATTGAAAGTGATCAAAGTCCATTTTAGGATACCAGATTGGAAACAACAACTTACTCGTGAGATATCTGAGACTATCCTTATTTCATATACATGCACAGTTTAGAGGATTAGCTATGAGTATTTTTTATTTATGGAAAAAGTTCTATGAAATCCTTGAATTACTCAATGGAACTCTTAATGTTTAATTCTATAACTTTGTATAACGCCAACTAAACTAATAGTGACTGGAAAATACTTCACATAAATGTTGTAATTCTAGAATACCTAATTTTAGTAATGACATTTAATTCCCCTTGTTAGAAATTAACAAAGAGTAAGTTAGAGGTGACTTTATCTTATTAAATTATAGGTCTTAATTTTTATTGCAATTCACCTGGGAGCACTTCACTGAAGTACTTACTCACATTAATTTACACTATTCACACCTTGACTGTAATGGATTAAAAGTCTATATTTTAAAATATAAAAACGGTTAAGTCATCTTTAAACATTTTATTACTCATGGATAATATTTCAGGGCAATTGTATATTTCATTTTTTTGCCTCGATAAACTCTAAAGCCTAATGCTTTTGTTTAATATAAAAATTAAGGTCTCAGAATCACCATAGTGATTGTTTCCTGTGAAGAATGTATTACTTCATAGATTTTAAATTGCTCAGGGGTACAAACAAATATTAAAAAATAATGTCATAGATTGTAACAAAGCCAATGTTTTAGAGTGGTTTTCACAAAATTTAAAATTAATTTGAGCAGCTTAGTCTATTAACATCAAAGAATAAATCTATTTAAGTGAAAAATTATTTTCATATGTAAGCTTTATATGAAACAATTTTATGAAGAATATTAATGGAAATTTTTTCTTACATATTGAATCATTTACCTCATTCCCTGTGTTTTCTTGGAAGGCAAATACATTTTCCTTATTATATTCAATACCTCCTAGGAGATATTAAAAAGTCACATACAATATTTTTGTTTCACAACCAGTGATATAGCCTTTGTACAGTTATCTCTGAGAATTTCTTTCTGGATTCCTCTGCTCCAGTGAGAAGATTCTAGTCATAGATACTCCTCAATTAAACTTACAGCATGAGTAGCCAAGTACTATTCCATTTCTATGATTGAACTTAACTTAATTTTGTAACCAAATGCATCAGCTCCTTCAATCCCCATAATCCAATTGTGGTTTTTGCCCAATTGCATTGTGGGTGGACAGGGAATTTGTCTTTACCTATCCCTGAACTTCCTCCTTCTTAACCCACATTACAAGCTGATTCAATTGCATTTAATATTCAGTGCAGAAAACTTTAATCACCAAGTTAAATTATAGATATCATTTTAATCTCTTATTTAATCAATTACTGAGTGCCAGCACTGATCAGTTCACAGATAATATTGTCTGGGTATCCCTATTTTAATCAATATGTGGGAGAAGATATGTGCTTTTTACCCATCATAAAGGAAGAAAATTTCAGTGAAAATGTACGCAGGCACACTTTAAGTAAAACTGAAAAAAAACACAAGTTGTTGTCCTTTTGTATTTGAGAGTTTAGCTGTTTGATTTCAGTAAGTATTTTCTTCTTTTGCACAATGTAAAAGCCAGAAGTATTGAGAATTTTAGAGAAAAGTTCAAACCCACCTGTAAGCTAGGAGAAGTCTTGTGGCTCAAACTCCTCTGCTGTCTCTCCCCCGTCCAACCACCCCTGGGTGGATCAATATTGAAAAGGACACAAGTTCTTCAGGTAAGGAGGGTTCATATGCATTTATAAAGTTCAACTGAGTGTTCAATAATTGTTATTCATAGATGTAAATAGATGAGATATCAAGAGCCCAAAAATTACGCTATGCTTGAGGAGTTTTTTTCATACAACAAGAAAAGGGACTGCTGCTAGGATTTTACCCTGATGAGTGACTGCTTGAGCGATGATAAAAAAAAATCTCAGAAATAACCCAGGTGGTGTTAAAATCTGTGTTTTCCTCTATTCCCAGGACAAAACCAAAGTATAATTACTGATGCAAAGTCATGCAAAAACTATCAGCATCTGCATAAACCTACTTGTTGGAGAGTCAGGGATGAAACTGTGTCCTTTAGGGGAAATGTACATATCATACTGGATATATTACCCATTTAATTACAAATTAAATTAGAATAGCTGCAGTTATGACATAAAGTTATGAAATCTAGATGAAAGGTAAAAAAGCTTATGTAAATCCACCTAGCAGGTGGAAATCACATGAAAATGCCAATATTCACCTGCTTAGGATCTGCAAAAATGGAGATTTCATATGGTTCAACCTAAGAATCAGTGATTGTACTGAGCAGTACTGTCTAGTTAAATTTCAATTTATGCTGGTGACTATTGTTTAAATCTTAAAGAATAATGACTTCCAAACTATGATTTGATTAATAGTGACTAAGCGTATCCTTTACATTTTCTTCTTAGGGAAAAAAAATGGCATAGGTACACTGTAGTCCATGCCAGCCTCCCTCCTAATTATGCCTTAGCCCCAAATCCCCAGATAAAGGTTTAGTCTAGCAGTTTGGAATAATCTAAGAGAAAACTAAAGGCCTTCTAAATCCATGTATTTTACAGACAGCTCTTTCAATAAACTCTAACATAAAAGTGTGACCCCACTAATTAAAACTGAAATAATTGTCATTGTTAAAGAATAAAAATGAAGTTTCTTAGATTATTAACTCATCGACTTCCCTCTCCGTGCCTTGGGCAGAAGTTACTCTGGTTTCTGAGCAGGGAAAACTCCTGTTTTACTCTCAGAAGAATTGTAGTAATGTAGGAAAAGCATTTTCAGCCTGTAAATCTGTAACTCGAGCCACAGCACTGGAAATCAAAAGCCATTTTAAAATATATAGCATAACTCACATCCCATTGCCGTGATAAGGTATGCATGAGGAAATAATGTCAGGGTCATGCAGCTATTCGGGATAAAGAATCATGTTCATAGAAAGAAACTGTGAGAATTTTTTTTAAATAATTGTGGAAATTGTAATTTTCTGGAAATAGTAGTGTGGGTACAAATCAAATCACCTGACCATCTCCTTTTTGCATTATGGCTCCAGCTGAATCTCTTGATAGAATTATACCTACATTATGAGCAGCTGCCTCTTCTCAGTCTTAAATATAATTCCATTTAGGAACTCTGCTATTATATCAAAACAGAATAAAAACCTAGTTATACAATTGAAGTCTTCATAACCGGGTACTGTCTGAATGAGCATCGTGTGAAGCAGTCCTCTGATCAATCGGTTCCCCTTTATCACCTAGTCTATTTTCACATCCTTGAACAGCACCTCCTGGAGGTGACAACAGTTGCATTTGTATGAACAATGTGTTACTAGGACTTGAAGCAGAGGCCTTTATAACTGGAGAGAGCCTCTCACAGTGACAACTGCAGCTCCCAGGGTCATGTCCAGTCACACAGCTACTTCCTGGCATGATAAGAGCTCTTTCCACTCCACTTTCATTCCTTGCTGCACCCACCTATAGGATGAAATGCATTCATCAAGTACCAACTTATAGGGATACCTATTCCATGGCTATATGCCTGGTCCTGTACCAACACCTTAGGAAACCATTAGGTATAGTAACTACAGAGTAAATGAATCAAATAAATGAATGGATTCTGATGCCCCATTGGTTAGGTTTCCTAAGAACAGGCTACACACACACACACACACACACACACACACACACACACACACACTTTCTTCAGTACCCTGCTACAGTGACAATATAAAGGAACTAGAATATATTCTTGAATATGAGGCACTCAGAAATAGCTTGGCTGTCTTAATTTTTCAAAAAATCTTTGCCGGTGGATTTTTCTGCCTCCAGCTCTTCTTACACTGGACACCCAGAAATCACAGACTTGGTTGTATGCCCTCAGAGGAGTTAATAATTTTGCTCTAAAGAAACAGTATCAACACAGGTTCAAAATGATTACAGTGCTTTAAAACCTCTTGGGAACTATTTAGTTATAATTTGTTTTTTCTTGGACTCTCAAAAACAGCTTTTATGAATGGAAAATATTTGTGATCTTCAGCTCTGTTTGCCTGTGACGGAGGCTTGCGTGCTGCCAAAGTTACCAGAGTTTGAAAAGGAAGCTTTACGTTCCCTTTTCTTTTCTTTTTCTAGATCACTGCTTTGTTAGAATCTGAAATAAAGCAATGAAAAATTTCTTTTTTGTTATATTAATGAAAAGAAAAGAAAGCAAGAGCGTTGGACTGTGTTCACGTCAAGTGGCATGAAATACTGATTACACCATCATTAAATTAATTTGTATAACATAGGCTGCCAATGTGAAAAATTCAAAGCTACAAGTAGAACTTTCAGCCTGAATTATTTGATATTTCTGTCGACAGTCTTAGTACTGGATTAAATCTCAGATCAAAAAAAATAATAAGGACAAAGTCAGTATTCAACAAATATTTTGAACAAAACTGAGAAAATTATTTCCATTCGTATGGGGAGGTCTGTTATGCCCAAGTCACAGACGTGACCCAGCTCATAATTCTCCAGTGCTACAGCTCCTCTTGCCATTGAACTTGGCTCTTTCCTCACCTAGTTTGAAAATGCATACATTCCAGGATAGCTTACTGGCACGCGCATGTCCCTGTGCTTCCGCAGCACAGCAGTGAGACTGTTAGCACACAAGATGCCACTCCGCCATATAAATTTTCAGTTAAAGCTCCAGAGCAAACCTTAATTAAAAGGTTGTGGAAGCAAATGCCTCCTGCACCAGGCCTTACAAAACTTGCCAAACTCTGGCTCTGCTGAACCGACAAAGGGAGTGCATTCTGCAGGCAGTGGGCTTCTGTGAACCGTACCTGGCTGCCAGTGACACACATTCTTGGCCATGAGATCGGGAGGGAATGGCATGTTTTCTCATAAATTAGTTGTCCCATGTATCAAGACCTCCTTCTGGAATTTCACCTGGAATATGCTCCTAAGTTGAAGGCCATGAAAGGGCTGAGACTTTTTGTTTATTATTATTATTTTAAAATTTATTGTGGTGACATTGGTTAGTAAAATTATATAGTGCAATTCTACAATACATCATCTGTGTGTTGCATTGTGTACTCACCACCCAGAGGCACCTCTCCTTCAATCACCATGTATTTGACTCCTGCTCCCTCCTTACCCCGCCCCCACTCCCCTTACCTTCTGGTTACCACTAAACTATTGACTGTGTCCACGAGTTTTTGTTTCATTGCTGCTTTCAGTTTTATATCCCACATATGAGTGTTGTGGGGCCTCGTACTGAGAAGTCAAGCTGGGCAATGCCCTTTGTTCATGGCCCCGTCTAAAATCCATAGATTTTTATTGTCTTTCTCTTTCCCTTCGTAATACACAAGCCTACCCAATTAGCATACCCATTCTACATTTCACATCATCATCTGCAAATGTGAACGTAAAACATGCTTTCCAGCCAACAGTTTCCTGTCTTCTGTGGAGATGTCATATACTGATTCACTGTCCTGGGCCTGGCCCCTTAGTTCGTGTTCAATAAATGAAGTTGAATGAAAGGATGCCCGGTCATGAAGTAGGCTCGACTATTCTTTGTAACTAATGGGGAAACCATGGCTTAACACTTGGCTGCGACGTCTGGCTGTGTCCGAATGAATGTTTCCATCCGCTGGCGGCGGTGTTCAAGTTTACCCCATGAGCTCAAAAAATTTTTTTATTTAGTGTGAAACTGTCTCAAGGACTTTTCTGCATTTACAAGATTTCTAAATCTGTTTTCCTGTGGCTTGCACTATCAACAGTAAAGACATTTTGTATGCCATATTGTGTAACATTTTGTAATAAACTTTTTATCTCATCCATGCCACTAGATTCTAATTTATCTATACTGAAATCTAATTGATGCCACTTAGTATGTTCTGAGTATTTTTTGCTAAAATTCAATATAATGCTAAATTTATTACTATATAACAAAAATTGTAAATGAAAGTAATGTCATTTATATACAAAGCAACTCAAAATATTATTTAAATATTATTAAAACAGTCAAAATATCAACTTCTTATTTTTGTGGCTTTTTGACACATTTTGGAAAAAACAAATAAACAAACCAGCCTTGAAGTCAATTAATGCAGCGAAAGGGTTAAAGAGGTTAGGCAACAGGCCCGCTCTTGCCCCCGTTGTCACACGGATTTTCAGCGCAGGCTGTCCCTCTGGAGCCTGTCCTCCTGAGCACACGGGCTGGCCTCCTTCCAACAGGCCTCGGTTTTCTCTGATTCAAACCAAGTGGATTCTTTTTGTCGCGGATGCTTCCACATTTTGTAGGGACGGAAGTTTATACGATTTGGAAGACCTGCTTTGGGGAAAGAAAAAGCTGCAAAATTAGCAACAGGGCATTGGAGGAGGCCCCCGAAGGTGGCGGGCCTCCCGCGCTGCAAACCTGCCTGGGCCTTCTCCGCTCAGCTTTTGGCTCCTAGGGTGGCACTTCCCCAGACAAAGCCGTTCTGAGACAGCGACAGAACCCGGCTCATTGGAACACTTCCGAGGACTGTCCGGAAAGTATCCAGCCACGTAATATGAAAAGTAGAGGCATTTATGGCTGGAGTTTTTCCGGACAGCCCTCAGGTGTTGTCCTAAGTTTTCGTGTATCACTTTAATTTGCCCCCTGATGTCAATGTGGCAGGAAAGGTGGCAAGATAGATTTTTCTCCAAGAACGGAAAAAGAAATTCCTGTTGTAGTGTTTGGAATACGAGACATGGTCACTAGCCTCAGTGTCTATCATCTGTAAGGGCAGAGGGACGTATTAACAACTAAAATCCAGTGTGACAAATGCTGTAAGAGGTATAAGATGCTGAGGAAGTCCCACCTGTCATTAGAGGCTGAACTCCCGAGCTTCTTCCTCCATGAAGCATTTCCCTCCCTGGTCTCTGACGTCATGAGATGCTTCCCGTATCCAGTAGATCACTTGTGTAGTTGGGTCTGGTCTTCCCAGCTAGACTGTAAGCACCTTGAAGGCAGGTGCTCTGCCTTTTGCCATGGGCTCTAAGGGGCGGGCCCTGAGTAAGGGGGGCTGAGTGGTTGACAGACAGAAGTTGATGGGGCCCAGCAGACTTTCAAATAATGGAATCTAAAAGCCTGCTGTCATTAAACATGAAAGCTGAGGCCAACGTTTTACCTGTTTGTTCATTGTGCTCTTGAGAGTTTAGGACGTTTAATAGTTCATCCCAAAAAGGGGCTTCACAATTTAATTTATTCTGTATCTTTCTCGCCAAGTGAAATTGACATAACAAAATTAACCGTCTTGAAGTGAAGTTTTAAAATTTAGTAAATTCACAATGCTTTGCAACCACCGCCTTTATCTAGTTCCAAAACATTCCCATCACCCCAAGAGGAACCCCATGAAGTAGTTACTACCCATTTTCTTCTCCCCGAGCCCCTGGCAACCACCAGTCTGCTCTCTGTTTGTTTGTTTGTTTGTTTGTTTGTTTGTTTGAGTTTACCTATGCATAATGGTTTTAAGGTTCACCCATATTGTAGCATCTAGCAGTACCTCATTCCTTCTGTGGCTGAGTAACATTCCATTGTACGTGCACACCACAGTGTGTTTATCTGCTCATCCATTCATGTACGTTAGTGCTGTACATCACCTTTGGCTAGTAGACATATTAGCTTTGAACGTGCATGTACACTTACTTGTTCACGTTTCTTTTTTAAATTCTTCTGTGTACATCTCTAAGAGGAGAATGGTGGAGTGCTCCAGCAATTCTATGTCTGACCATTTGAGGAGCCACCAAATTGTTTTCCATGGCAGCTGCCCCATTTTACATTCTCATCAGCCATGTCTGAGGGTTCCAGATTCCCCATATCCTTGCCAACACTCATTAGTTTCCTTTTATTTTTGAAAATTATAGCCATCCTGGGGGCACTGAGATATGTTTTATATCCAAATGATTCTTCCTATTGTCTTAAAGGTATTCAATAGCCCTGAGAGTCAATCCACATTTCTGAGTCTCATGAGTTGTCCGGTTATTTTAAAACATTGTTAAGAGTCATTAAAAGCATAAAAACTGTAACAATGGTATGTGAACCAAGTATATCGGGAGATAGGGAAGAAAGATGTTCAGCCAGTCAAGTTTCAATAAAGAAAAAAAATGAAATTTTTATAACTGTGTGCAAGAAAAATGAAGATGTATGGTCAAATTTCATTTTATTTCTTTAATTTAGTCTTTATATTTTAGATTTACCTGAGAAGTAAATCTAAAATAGAGTTGGGAAAAAAAATAAACATGCCCACATATCGATTATCTGAATTGCATTTTTATCCTCAACAAATATTGCTTCAAAGTTACTGACTAATGTTTTTAATCATATATTTGGGTATCTTACTCTGCCCCACCCCCAGTCGGTGTGTGTTTTTACATGTAGAAAATAACATTTGAAGACAAAACATGCACTTGCATCTTTTATTTCCAGTTGGTTTTTGAGAAGGTACCAATCAAAAGTTAATCGAGAGCCGGACTACAGGAAAATCTGTGTGAAGATGAGGACATTCACAGTGGACATCTTATTTGAATTTAAAGCCATGGATTCCTGACGTCCAGCTCCAGCTCTGGATGTAAAAGCTGTCGCCTGGATTGCCGTTTCTGAACTCCTTCTTAAGGAAGGCGTGATGGTGGCCAAGAAGGATGTTCACATGCCTAAATGCCCCTAGCTGGCAGACCAGAATGTGCCTAATCTCCACGTCATGGAGGCCATGCATCCTCCCAAGTCATGAGGCTATGTACAGGCACAGTTCGGAGATGTTTCTGCTGGGACCTGACCAGCGTGGGTATCTCCGTGATTATCTCCACCTGCCCCCTGAGATCGGGCCTGCCACTTTGCACCCCAGTCGGCTGAGACTGGCAGGCCAAGTCCTAGAGGTCTGGAGGGCGAGCAACCTGCAAGGCTCACATGAGGGGCAGCTGACAGGGACACCTACAGACGGAGCGCTGTGCCTCCTGCTGCCGACAAGAAAGCCAAGGCCCGAGCTGGGTCAGCAACGGAATTCCACTTAGAGGCGTATTTGGTCGTGGACGTGGTCAACCACCGTAGTAAAGTCGGAGGGATTATGTTGTGTTGAATAAACTTGGGGCCAGAAAATTAAAAACGATCCAACAAACAAAAAAGCTTAGCTCCTACAAACTGAGACTTGTAAGGAAGCTTTGGTGTCAATGGCTTGAAAACAGATTTTTTAAACTAGAATCTTTCCCCACCCTTTTTTGTTCAAAAGAAATACTATGCAGAGCTCTCACATTAGACAAACAAGTGAGCAAAAGCCAAAGTACCTCAACGACAAACAGAAGTGGAGCTGTTCTGGATGACCTGGGCCCTGATGCTGCCGAGCAGCCCCCACTCTGCCAATCCCACGCGGCCCCCAGAGACAGTTCTGTGCACCCCTCAATGCCGCAGAACACAACCTGGAAAGCCCGGATCTGGCTCATGGCCCTCCTCCCACGGCAAAATCCAGCTGCTGCTTGAACAGTGTAGGTGACAAGGAGCTCACTTCCTCACAGACATCCTGTCCCATTTGTGAACACACCTGAAGAGGAGAAAGGTGAGGCACACTTGGTCCGTGTCACTTCAGTCCCTTGGCTATTGTCTTAGTCCTTTGAAACGCTAAACCTCTCTTCCATGTTAAAGCACTGCAGATTTGTAAAGATAGGGGCAATGTCTTCTTTTCCTAGTCCAAGGTATTCCCACTTATTTTCACTTCTCTGGAAATGATGTGGCACTTAGGCCGTTGCCGACGTCATCACCCTCGTCTGGGATTACTCTGGGTCATCCCGGATGTACGCTTCTGGGTTTGGACCGCCCCGTGTGAGGTCCAGAGGGCCTGCTTTCCCCGGTGCTCTCAAGGCTGGCCATCCACCAAGGAAACCTAAGACGGTACTGTTTTCGCAATGCACAGGCACTATTGGCACAAATGAAGCTTGAAGTCAACAGAAACTACATCTTCTCCAGATGAATGATGATTTTCCAGTTAGCTTAAACCTCTGACAGGTATGTGTTGAAGCGAATTTATAGAATATTTGGAGCATCGTTACCTAAGCCCACCATACTGCTTTTAGAATGTAAACTATTTTTTCAAATTATCTACTATTGAGGATTATCTATAATTTGGCCACCCTATAGGACTAAAGGAAATTGAGTAGTGGCATATTTTTAAGACAATAAACATAGAAAACAGAGGCCCAGAGACATCGAATGATAGCAAATGTTTGCCCAGCCAGTAATGGCAGTGTGACAGTATGTTTCCATTTCTTTGGAACATTCCCAACCTCTGCAAGCCATCCTAGCAATGTAGTCAGTGAACCCCTTTTTTTTAACCCCAGAAAAAAATTTCTATGTCTGGACAATAATTTAAATGATTGCCTTTAAGTAAGGGCTTCTTACTCCAAACCACACTGGCTGTTTCTCATTCCAACTCTGTTCCCCTTTGGATCTACATGTGACAGTGATAAGTGTTCAGAGAACTGGGATTCTATTTTCTTCATGTGTTCTGCCATCAGAAAACAGTCCCACTGTGGAGCATTTGCCTTGAATGATCTTAATTACTGACATGACTGACCAAAAACATCCCTCTACATAGGGCCCCGAGTGGGCAAAATATTTCTAACCCATTGGGTTATAAAAGGGGGGTCCGACAGTACTTCTGATGGGTCTAAAAGTATTTGGAGTCAGTGTGAAGTCAAGGCCAAGTCAAGGGTTTAAGAAGCCAGACCGGATAACTCCAGCTCTTTCCTGATGTGAAAATTTAAAAGTTGAATGCTCTGAACGTAACAGGAAATTAGTTTAAAACTAGAAAAATAGCATTCCACCCTCTCTTCTTAGTTCTCTCCAATAAGCCAAAATTATATATAGTGTATTTTATATAGTGTATAGTGTTTTGAAGAATATTCTTAGGATTCGTGGAAGATCTTCACGTGCACGTATGGTAGATGACATGACGTCGTATTCTGTGGTCATTCGTAAAGGCTTATTTAGTGACACACACTTTGGTAACTGCTAGAACCTAGTTACCAGAGCTGTAAACATGTGACAATCCCTGCAAACCCTCTGGAAATATTGTGTGTGTTTTGTGAAGGTTGTGTATGTGGGTGTGGGTGTGGTGTGTGTGGGGGGGTGAGAGACAGAGACAGAGACAGAGACAGAGACAGAGAGAGTCTTGGTTGCCTCCTTGAGATGGCTACCATAGTTTAAGCAAGAAACAATATTTGGTCCACAATGTACCATAGTGCTCTAATCAAGCTGTTGGAAAAGATTGTGACGATTTTAAATGTAAGCTATCAATATTGTTGTTTGAGGCACCCGTGAAGTCGTACTGGGTCTCAGGTTTCCTTCACGAGAACATTTGAGTTCTCATCAATCACATGGCATTCCCACCGGCAACCAATCATAACAGCTCGTTCTCCTTTAGGGGAACTCCGAGCTTAAAGAAGTTAAGTCCTGCTAGTGGCAGTGAAACTAAGTGCTCTCCGAGGAGAGATACAGAAGGGCTTTTTTTTTCTTTTTTTGATAGGAGCATTAAAACCGTCACCAAACAATTGGCTTTGATTTGACAGCTTCCCAAGCATTATTTACAATATTTTCTCTAATCTCTTTTTAAATTCTTCATGATAAAAAGGACTTATCTATGACTTAATTCCATATTTTATACAAACTTCTCCCTGCATGTTAAAAGACACAGAAATAATCTTTCCTATGTGTATCTGAGGGAGTATGGGTGTGTCTGTGTGTGTCCCTTTCATTGCTCATGGTAAAATTGCAGAATTTATTCACTGAATGAGGAAGAATCTTACCAAGGCAATGTAAATAATTTCTTGACTTAAGACATTTGAGGCCTATATCTTGGATAGATACATAGAAGCCTAATCCTTATAGATATACATTGGCTCATACCTTCTAAATACCAAGAGATCTGTACATTATAGATACATACAGGCCTATATCTTATAAACACAGAGCTCTATGCTTTATAGACACACATAGGCCTACCCTTTATGGACACCTATTGGGTATACCATTTAGACCCTTAGAGGACTATCACTTATAGCCCGAAAACCATACGGACATACAGAGTCCCATACCTTAGAGATATGTGTAGGACTTCACCTCATATACACATATCCTATAGGCACATACAGGTCTGTAGCTTAAAGACACAAAGAGGCCTATACCTTATAGAAAGTGATCAACCATTCTTTAATGAGCATTTCAAAGACTTGAGTGCACACAGTTGAGATGTCCTTATAATCACAAAATTTTCAAACTTTGAATTTATCATCCTGAACTCTCTCTTGCCTATGAACATTTGATAGACAAGGAAACTGAGACTCTAGGTAATTTGTGCTAGGCTTGCAGATTTGATCCACAGGGACGAGACTCTAAGTCAACCTTGTCCACAGGCCGCACATGGCCCAGGATGGCTTTGAATGCTGCCCAACATAAATTCATAAACTTTCTCAAAACTTTATGAAACTTTTTTGTGATTATTATCTTTTTTAGCTCATCAGCTATCATTAGGGTTAGTGTACTTTATGTGTGGCCCAAGACGATTCTTCTTCTTCTTCCAGTGTGGCCCAGGGAATCCAAAAGATTAGACACCCCTACTCTCAGCATTGTGATTCCAGGCTGTTCCATATACCCCTGGCATATAACCACAGCTCTATGTCGTATACTCAGAGAACTGTCAACCACAAGTCCTCTTTAGATGTGTATTCTGTGCTTAAACAATATTGATTCGGGTTTAACTGATCCTGTTTACTTCACCAAATCAAGCTCCAAAGTTGGTACATCATTTGCGTGCCGTTGGTTATTTTCCCTAAAGCTCCCTCATGCTGTTCCTTTACGAGCAGCTGTCTAAAACTCCCCACCCCCAGGATCAAAATGGGGTCTTGTAAGATATTCTACAGCATTCTGATATTTTTACAGTTAATATGTTTCATTTTAGAACATTACCAAGGCAGGATGTTGTCAGCTTGTAATTTATTTAAATTGCTATTCAATTCATTTCCATTTTTGTGGTCTCTAACCATTTCAGAGACAGAAAGTGAATCTCAATTCAGAAAATGCAACACCGTTTTAAAAAAATATATGCATCATTAAATCTTGTTAGAACTGTAAGTAACAACTGACTTCAAAAATAAAAATAGATAAAGGTACGTAATGTTAAGCTGGATGCCTCCTTTTCAAGATGAAAAGGTGAACATTTCCGGAAAGGCTGTCACGGGTATTGGAAACTGCTGAGCCTGCGGGCGCAGGCCGGGCCTGTACGGGTATTGATTCAGATGTCATAATTAAACGCGCCGAGACGGAGCTCAGATTGAAACTGTTTGGAAAGATGGATAAAGAGTCAGGAAGAGATATGAGTTGGAGTCTCTTTCCCTAATAGTACTTGTCAGAGTTTCAAGGGTGAGAGGTTCTATCAATTGGAATGAGAACTGTGAGGGTGTGATGGGGTTTGGCACCTTATCAATTCTCTCCCTTCTCAGAGAGCACGTGTGTGACTTCTGTGATTTATTTCTGATCTACCAGTCTGGTGAGCATGAGTCCTGAGTTAGCTGCCAAATTACTGTACTCGTCTACATGCTAAAAGGCTGCTGTCACATTTAAGACTCTCAGAAATTCAGATCTTTCCCCTGGGTGATTCCAGAGAACACATATAAAAGGGACTGAAGTTTGCTAAAGGAGAGCCACTTGTGGGAGTTAGGTTGTAGCAGATCAATTTATATTATTCCGAATTAGTTTCCACTGTGTCTATTTCTGAATGTATGGTTGAAGTAATATTAGAGCCATAATATAAAATGTTATGGAAATATAAAATGTAAAAACAAATTCTCCCGTCATCTTCCCACCCTAACACAAATGGTACTTCCCCAGCTTCTGTCCATACGCACCCTATAATATTAAGTATTACTCTTAGGAAAATGAGTCTGATTATCAACAATTTATTCCCATAAAGGGATTTCCCCCCAGAGGTGGGGAGGAAGGTGTATCCTTGGTTGAATGTAAAAAAGGAAGAGTTATCTAACACCTATGGCCTAAGAGTGGGATGGAAGTTAATTAGGTTGTAATAGTTCCTTAAAGAGACACACCCTTCCCTTACCGCTCGCTGGTGGAGCTCTTCAAGGCTTCCTATTCAGCAGCCAGCTCTGTACGGATGAGTCTCACATCTTCACGTTCTCACCCTCGAAGGAGAGAAGCAGGTGATAGAAGCATGGAGGGCCTTACTGGTAGCTGTGATGTTTCTTTACGAGCCACCTCTGCTCGTAGCTGGGCGAGATGCCATTTAAATTTGACACAGCAGTTCCTCTGGCCCTGTGAATCATGACCTTCTGACCTGGGAGCCAGCCTGAATCTATAGGATTTATCGAAAAGACCTTCATATCGCGGAATGGCAGAGCTCAGCAATCATTTGTTTTCCACCTCCCTCTCTCTGCTTTATCCTCATTATTAGAAGGGTCATTATTTTAAGACACTCAGTTGCCTTGGGAACTGCAAAGTGACCCTAATGGTAGTTCTCCCCGGCACATATATAATCTTTCTCTGATCATTTGGCCTCGACGGCCCCCAAAATGAAATTTGCAGGATGTCCTTTATTCTTAAGGCTTCACACAAAAGGGCTTTGCAAGCCATTTTTTTTTTAAAACCTAAGAGTTGTAAACAAACTGGAAAACCATCAGGATGTGTTTTATTCATTTGAAAGCTGAGTTCCTGACCATTTACAATACGTCAGATACAAACGTTTGCAAATGATAAAAATATTGTAGGCATTATGTTATAGGTGTTGGGAAGTACGTATGTATTTAAGATATCAAAAACTGGATATCTAAAGCCCGTAGTATTCCATTGTCCAACTCCCTAATACCATAAAGAAGGACCAGGATGTCCAGTAAATATGAGCTCATCAGCCCAGAACCCGAGACACCGACAGTCATCTAGCACCGGCTCTGGAGTCTAAAGGCCTGTTGTGAATCCCCGATTTACCTCTTATTTAATCCCTGGGAGCCCTTGAGCAGTTTACTCAGCACCTCGCTATACCTTGGGTTCCTCAGCTATAAAATGTGAAGATGCCTCTGCCTAAAGTCCTGAGGATCCAGTGAGATCAGGTTGGCAAAACGCTTAGCACCGTTCCCAGCACATTTTACTTCACAGGAGCTACTCTTTAATTCATGGGGAAGATCCTTCAGGTTGGAGGTGGAGGTGGTGGTAGTAGCAGAATCATCATCACTCTTAGGCCACAAAGAGAGCTTCAATCTCTAAGACGCCATCTTTTTATTTTGTATTTTTTGACACACCCCTTGAGCTGAGGGAAAGGGAAGTCTGTGTCTAAGGAGCACTGTCATACAGGAAGCCTTTTCCCCTAGTATTCGGACTTTCTCATGTCTAGATGTGAGGGAAGTGTTGTGTGCATTTAGACAATTCCTGCTGGAAAGTATTGTCAGGAATAAACAAGCTGTCAGGAGCAAATGATGTATTTCTCATCTACTCAGATGACATCTGGTTTAAGTGTGATGAATACATACTTGCTTAAATCATATGGTGATGGCGATGCTGACAGAAATGTTTGCAAATATTTTGGGAATCCCATAAGTGCTTGCTACCAAAACAGTGAGCTTATTTGAAAGGAAAAAAGGCATAAACTTCAACCGATCAAATCACTGCCTGCCTCAATCTCCGAAAGCTGTAAGATTTGCAGCTATACCTGCCGCAGTGTTTGAAGATCGAGTGGCTATTTTGACATTAAATGCGGATGCCACTAGCAACCCGCTGATATGAAACAAATGCTTAATGTTCATTGGGACATTAAGGAAACAGCTTTTGAATAAAAAAAAAAAATGTCAAGTGTACCGACATGTTTGAATGGACTTCAGTACCTTTCATGATTTGGTTATTGCTTTCATTACCTGTTTAGCTATTCATTCAATAGTGTTTAGTGGGTTGTATTGTGCCAAACACAGAATAGTTTTAAAGGAAATGAAGATATGTGCCTACCAAGGGACTTCACATGGCCACTGGGGAAATAATCAGTCTTAACATAATGCTTGATGATTCAGATTTACAAGGAAGAGATGGGGCATGTCTTGCAAAGTGTCTATGTGTTAGGCATTATCAGTCATTCGAGATTGTTCTTGCCAAGATGATTCCTTGCTATCCTGAATACCTTGAGAATTAGCAGTATTTAACTGGAATATAGTCATTTATATATAGGGAATTTAAATTATATATAGAAATTCTAAATTATCTGAATATTGAAAGTTGAAAGCTTATGCATAATGCATAACAATTGCTCAGTGAGTGAGGAATAAACATTTACATGGAAAAACATGTGTCAAAGCACAAACAATGTGTGCTTTATATATAGCCCATTTAATAATATCATATAATAAATATTTATATGAGGAAGAGAGAATAAATGTCACTTTTTATACATGACACCAATAGCTACTGTTTGTACAGCACATTATCATTTTTAAAGTACTTTCCATGAATTATATCATGTGAGATAATGACCCTATTTTAATCCAGGTAATTAATTATATTTCTCAACAATATAATTGACATTTCGAATATACGGTTGTTTTCCTGAAACATCAATAAATAAAACCAATTTATGAACTATTTATATGATATAGGCCCCAAATGTTTCAAAATAATTGATTTTTACATATTAAGTCTATCATCTCTATCATTATATTTTCTTCAAGTTATTTGTTTCTACTTTATGTTCAGAAAGATGAAGAAGTTTGTCAAAAAGCATTGCAGTAGGCATTTTAGAGTGCAACCAAAAATATACCAATTTGTATTGGACGTAAATTACAAAATTTTCAGCAATGTCCTGAAGCAGGTAGTAAAGTAAATGTACAGTGAGGAGAAATCATCTCTTCCCCACTGAGAATGAGCTTCGGTTCATGGAAAGAGGTCTGGTGATCGTAGATTTGAACGGTGTCTTTGAATACCTTGACCAGACTAGATTTTATAAAAAATACAAAACATAGCAGAGTACATGTAAATACATATGTGAATATATACATATATATCTAAAAATATATGTTTATATTCATATACATGTGTATGTGCATACAGAAAAGACTGAAAGTTTACATTAAACTGATGTGTACTTCATGAAAACAGCGTGAATAAGAAAGTGGGGGTGAATAAAAGGCATCTTTTGTTTTTCACTCCATATACCTCTGTTACTACTTCAGTTTTTTTGCCACGAGAATATATTCATCTATTGCTTATGTAAAAATAAGTAATTAAGCCTAAAATTCATGATGATCCCAAGGAAAAAGGTGGACCCACATGGTCAGATCCATCGTGCGTGTGTGTGTGTGTGTGTGTGTGTGTGTGTGTGTGTGCTGAGGGGGAAGGTGTTGTCATAAAGGAACTTTCTGGTGTTCCCTCCAGCAGGAGCAGTCCTGAGTATCTCAGGGTGGAGAATCTCCATCCTTGGCCATTCTTATCTCATTGTTACATTTCAGTTCAAATGATCACTGTGAGCAACTGGCTGTTGGAGTAGAAGAAGGGCTCTGATTTTCTGACTTGCATTGTATAAATATTCTCATGGGGGCCAATTTTCCACAATCAATCTGACATCAAATGGCTCACAAAATCCCTGGGAATTAATGACTCTATATCCCAGTGGCTCTGGATTCTCTTCCAAACAGTACTGTGTGGATTGGGTATCCGATTCCCCCAGAAACCTGTAATGTGAGAAGGGGTAGCTAGAGACATGAGAGAGGAAGACTTGTTTAATAATTCTCTAGCCAATCCAAGAGTGGAACGGAAGTCCCCAGCTCTGAGTCTCGATGAGCCTGCCACCAGATTGAAGTGGCAGCTACCACCCTTCCCACAGTGGCAATGGGCCTGTTCCCAGCCCAGCATTGCCAACAGAGAAGCGGATTGAGAAGAGCCTTTACAAGCTCTTCATTTATAAAATGGAAATAATAATTTGTAGGGTGCCTCAGAACTATAGGCACTTAGAAACTCAAGTGCCACTTAAATACAGAGGGTGCCAAAAAAATGTATACACATCTTAGGAAAGGAAAAAAAACTATTAAAATTGTAATAATATATACAGATAAGAAAAAATGAAAACCGCTTGAGCAACATTGACCAAAGTGTCCTCTTGGACCACTGTGCATGCTGTTTCAATCTCTTCCCAAAGTACCACCACTGTAGCCAGTTTTCTATGGTACACCCCATCCTTTAAGGTCCCCCAGAGGCAGAAGGCAAGGAGTGTTAAGTCAGGAGAACGTGGGAGAAAATCAAACAACATTCTCAAATTTCAAATACCACTTCAAAACGGTCTTGTGCTTCTCAAACGACAGCCATGCCTCCGCCATTTTCTTTGACTGTCCTGCCTGTCGCATGGTGATAGGAGCATTCACTTGATTAATGCCATGTTTTGAGTGAACAAATGTCATACTACGCATTGTTAGTGTAATTCAATTCAACTTCAAAAAGTAATACATAGATAATGTATTCTTAAAATGTGAGCACATTTTTTGGCACCCCAGTATTTGCACCCAATGTTTTCTTCAAATTAATATTTTTAAAGGCTGTCCAACTTTTTCTAAACGGCATGTTGTTTGCATGATTTCTAACAGCTTTGTGCTCTCATTCTACTCAACACTGAAAGAGTAGGTCAATTTTAGTGATAAAGAAGGCAGTCCTCTATACCTAAGGGGCTTCCCCCTTTTTTATTAAACTTATTGGGGTGACATTGGTTAGTAATAATATATAGGTTTCAAGTGTACAATTCTATAATACACCATCTGTATATTGCATTGTGTGTTCACTACTCAAAGTCAAATCTTCTGTCACCATATATTTGACCCTCTTTATAGGCTGACCAGATGTACCATTTTAAATGGGACAGAAAATAGCAGTACTGTCCCATTTCAAATGGTATGTGTTGTCAGCCTACTGACACCTTGAATTTAGCCCACTGACACTAGGCTGACCACACGTACCATTTGAAATGGGACAGGACCATTGTTTTCTGTCCTGTTTAAAATGATACATCTGGTCAGCCCACCCCTTCCTCCTCTGCTACCTCCCTCCTCCCCCATCAGCCTCTGGTGACTGTTGTGTGTGTCCGTGAGTTTTTGCTTGCTTGTTCGTACATGTGGGGCTCCCCTCTGAAGACAAAGTTTATAATGAAGGGCAGCTTACCTCACCCTATGCTTTAGTCTGGCTCCAGCAAGGACACCTACATGGATGAATGGGTTTTGACTTAGTTAAAATGAGGCCTCTTTGAAGCGACTGCCCGGAAATCCACAGAGAGGAACCTACAGGTAGTTCTGATCTTCCTGCTCACAGGTGGAATCTGCAAAGAAACAATGGTGTTTGAGGCTGGAGGCACAGATGGATCCAAATGATGAGGACATTTTGCCCCGTTCCCCAACCTAAGAACGTCTTCACCCGACAATGAGAGAGGGAAGCTAGCTCCTTGGGGAGGCAATCCCATCATGCACCAGCTTCAGCTCTAATCAGGGCAGCGGCTGATTGATGTCACACACTGCACATCTCGGTGTCGGCAGGGGTTGGTGAGGTGGTGCAGACCAGGCTAAGTACATGGTAAAGGTCCGGATGGTTTAGATTGCCTGAGCCCGCTTTACCCAGTGTTCTACAGCGATCCTGGAAGGAGTCCTGGGGCTCTGTCTGCCATCTTTACAGCTATCTGGGGGACGCACATGGAAGAAAGGAGTGTTTGATTGGGGGATTAGAGGCCTAAGAGAGGCAGTGAAACAACGTCTTCACCTCAGTTGGCTTTTGTTGCATGCTGAGCGTGCTCACTCCAAGGGAAGATTAGACCTCTCCTCTTTGTTTGGAGTGGCACTTAGAAAACCCAAGGCCCTTGGCCTCCCGTAGCTGCTGAGCCGGCTGAGGGAAAAGCCTGGTGCCCTGCCCTGAACTAAAAGTCTTCATTAAAATTTCCTTTTTTCTCCATTCCCAATCTACCCTGAACTGGGCTCATGGTCGGTTTATTATGTAGCCGTATGTATTTCATTCTTTGGTCTGTGATCTCTAGTTTTATGAGCACTGATTTGTCGGAAGCACGCTGGCCAGCTCTAATACCACCCCAGGTACTCCTCAGAAGGGACTGCTGAACTTCAGCCGCTGTTAAATGACAGCATAAACCAAAGCAGAGACACGGGCTGGTGGTGAAAGACTGGCCCTTCCGTGAGCTGGGTCCAATCACACGCCGGTTGTCCTTCCTGCCTGGGAGAATCATTGCCAAAGTCAAGTGCCTTTCACTAATGAAATGTCAGCATTATGATCAAAAGCTCCTGAAACCTTCCTGAGGGGCCAGCACAAGGGCTGGAGTGCTTCCTCCTGGGCATTGCCTAAATAAGACAAATAGCTTTTTGGTGGGTGTGAATGTTGTGCTTGATGATTTTTATATTCGAACTTTGAAAGCGGCTTTGGTCTTCCAGTTCTTCTAGTGACACTTCTCTTCTGCTGAGAAAATTTTCTATGTGAACCTCTATGTCTCATTTCTGCGTGACCCTGCAGTATGCAAGTGGTACAGCTGAAGTTGCTCTTGTGTGTCCTACCTATGTGACATCCTGGGGAGGAGGATTTCTAATTTCTCGTTTGATGTGTAATGAAGAGTTGCAGTGAAGCAAGGTTGTTGGATGGCACTGAGTTGCATTAGCAAATACAGAATTGGTCGCAAACTGGCTATCCCCCATACAATCTCTAAGCCAAGTGAACCCCTGAATAGACAACACTTTCACCACATGAATTAATGGCAGAATCGTAGGTTAGTAATGGCTATGGCCAGCGCCTCTGTCATGCCAGGATATGTGATACATGTTTTACATATTCATTCTTCAACTTTCTAAAGTGGCTTAAAAGCCAGGTAATATCTACATTTTATGATGCGAGTAAAGGTAATCATTTGTCCAGGATCCAACACCTACCGCACGGCAAAGCTGCAGTTTGACCGTGGCTCATTCTGACAGCAGAACTTCCTCTCTCTCCGTGATTCAGTGCAACCCTAACGGAGAATGAGCCGGTGGTGGAACACCCTACCATAAATACACGAAAACACCACTTCGGAGAGGGAATTTCTAATGGCACACTCCATCTACCCTATAGAAGTGCTGGCTTATTCAGAGTTAAATAAATCCTTTTTAATGGAATAAAATGCTCAAGGGAGATAGGATTAACATAGAAGATGCTTATCATTCATTTCCCCACATTTCAAACAGAAGCAAGAGGTGTTTTGATAAATGAATCGAACAACCATAATTTCACTATTGCTTCTAGAAGTAACTTTCAAAAATAGTGAGAAAAAGTTTAGTGTTACCATAAAACTTTCTCATTAAGGATTGAAAGTCATTTTTTTTCTTTCACAGGGCCCTTTGGCTGTTAAATTCTTCTTCTTTGTGGGTGGTTGATTGAGTTGATTTCCCCTAAATGGAGGAAGTATTTATGGCTGTAATGGTTTTTTCAAGAATGATGGCAAGAATTGTACATCCAACTCCAGCAATCAGGACTACTGACAAAAGAGAACCCAAGTTAAAGACACAATGGTTTTTCATTGCCATTACAATATGGTATCCTTCCCTTTTCTTAGTGTTGTGCTGTTTTTTTTTTTTTTGTCTTACAGTAAATAAAGATTTCATGCTTTCAATGCCTTGGCTACCAGAAATAGTTCAATAAAAGATTCTCTAGGGAATTTTTGAAAATAAGAAGGTGGAGCTAAGAAAGAAAAACCTTCTGCAGTCCGAGCACACACACATACGCTGACGCACATGTGTGCATACACACATGTGCCACAGATTCATGCATGAACACAACACTCACACCCACCACACAAGTGCATATATACAGACACATAGGCTGACCTCACACACACATACACACACACACACACTCATACCACCACACACACACACACACACATTCATACCACCACACACATGCGCGCGCGCGTGCACACACACACACACATTCATACCACCACACACATGCGCGCGCGTGCACACACACACACACACACTCATACCACCACACGCACACGCGCACACACACACACACACTCATACCACCACACGCACACGCGCACACACACACACACTCATACCACCACACGCACGCGCGCTCACACACACACACACACACACTCATACCACCACACGCACGCGCGCACACACACACACGCATACCACCACACGCACGTACACACACACACACACACACACACTCATACCACCACACGCACGCACACACAAGCCATTTAAAGGAAATGTGCAGATGACCTCATCAGAGCTGGCATTTATTGAGTGACTACATTGTGCCTGCTCAGCACCACCACCCCGAAGGCGTTTTCCTTTTTCTTTCTCACGAAGGTGGTGCTGTGAGGACCCTCATTTTGCAGATGAGGAACTGCGCTCAGAGAAATACAGTAGAAAGGGAAGGAGTGCTTCTCCGAATGGCACTGAAACTGCATGTAATTTAAACCCTCACAAGCAATTCAGCTTAAATCTCTCACTTTGGCAAGTTCTTTTCTTCCTACCACACATCTGTATTCAACTCTACTCAGTTAGTAAATTGTGATGAAAAGTAGTGTGCTTAGAATAAGCTTTCAGCAGTTTCCTAACTTAATTTAAGCCTCAGCAGCCACTCCTTGAATGACGTCATGTCTCTGCAAGAGTTGACCCACCTGTGCCTCTCCAGCCCCCGTCCTTTCACCACTCTGCCATGCATACTCCTCCCCAGACACAGACCTAGTCACGTCACTGTCCTGCTCAAAACAGCCCGCATGGGCTGGTACGGCCTCCAGCTTTGAGCTTGACTTGAAAGGTCTTTCACTAGTGAATAACCACATGTGTAATATGCATAATTCCAACTCTGGATCTTTTTTATCTCCATTTCCTTTCCCGATCTGTATCTGGAAAATGCCTCTTTCATTCAAGACCTGGCTCACATGTCACCTCTTTTGCAGGACCCTGCCCAGCTCCTCCACCATATCGTGGGATGACTGGTTATAGGACCTTCAGCTCCTTGAGAGCAAGGGCTGCAATTTACTCACCTTTGCTTCCCATCAGCCAGCACAGTGACTGGCCTGTCGTAAACACTCAAAGTATGCTTCTTTAAATGACTGAGTGGCTGGGTGCATGTCTTCACTCTGTTGTAGTCTCATTTCTATCTAGCACTTTCCTCGCCTTGTGTGTTACATTTGGCAGTAGGCATACTTTGAACTCAAGGACGATTGTGGGGTCCCTGCACCTGACCACGGAGTTCTATTACATTGTCTATTTGTTCTTGCCATTTCCCTTCTCAATATGTGTTTTATTTTTCAATTTCCTCATCTCTGAACACAGCTCTTGATGAGACAGTGTTCCATGGTAGTTGAGCACATAGGTCTCGTGTCAGGGGTTTGTGATCTGAGTCCACCACTCAGGGCCCTGCGATACAGGCAAGTTGGCTTACGATGACTTCTCCAGCGGTCAAGGTGAGGTGGAGTCTTGCCCAGGTCATGGGGAAGAGGAGGCAGTACCTGCCTCGTTCATCCAGGTCCCTAAGGAAAGCTTCAGAGAGCGCACGCCAGCCCATACGATGTACTCTTCGGTTGCTATTGGAACATTAGTCAAATATAGTCACTAATATTATAATAACTATGCACAGTGTCAGGTGGCTAGTAGATTTATTAGGGTTATTACCTTTTGAGGTATATAAATGTCTAATCACTATGTTCTATACACCTGAAATTAATAAAGTAAGTAAATCTTTTTCTCAATGTTGACATTCATATATACTCATGCGTGTGTGTGTGTGTGTGTGTGTGTGTGTGTGTGTGTGTGTGTTTTAATCAACTTTCTGTCTTTACATCTGGGCCAATAGGCCTGCCTCTGCTGAAGGCAGCTAGCTCGCTGTTTAATCCTGAATGGTCAAGGTTAACTCTGTGGAACTGCCTCTTTATTTCTCTGGCTATTTGTCTACTTTTCTTCAATTGCACTTTATGTATATCCCTATTGGTCTTGAAAAATAAGAGAGAAATTGCAAAAAAAAATAGATATATTAATTATATTATTGAATAGTATTCTCCCATGAACTGTGTGACTCCTAACTGTGAATGTGTCCAGACAATTTTAATCTATGGGAATGAACTCAGACATCAAGGAGAGGGGAACTGGCTTTCTCAGTCCTTTGGGGAAGCAGGTGTGTCCTAAGTTATAAAGAAACTATTGAGAATGAATGAAATTTCTTTTTTTGTTGTTTTTTTGTTTTGTCCCCCAGCTTTATTAAGATATAATTGACATATATGATTGTGCAAGATTAAGTTGTACAATGTGATGATTTGTTACACTTATATATTGCAAAATAATTACAACAGGGTTAGTTAACACTTTTATTACATCACATAATTACTTTCATGAAAATATTTAAAGATCTACTCTCTTAGCAGCTTTGAAATATATAACGCAGTATTGTTAATCATAATTGCCATGCTGAAAAGATCCCCAGAATGAAAATTCTTGCTGATGTTATAATAACTCATAACTCTAAAGCATAAAAATATTTTAAAATTGCTTGTTTATCAAACCAGATATAAAAATTAGGACTTAGTGAATATATGGACCGATAGGAGCTCTCAGAATTGGCCACATAACAAGTTGGTAGGCATTCCTAAATCAGTTTAACCCATTTTTCACACATGTGATTATAAAACTGCTCAGGATGTGATTTATTTTAAACAAAGCCATTTAGAGGTGCTCAGATATTGATTCTCCTTCTCCCACACTCCATTTACAAAGTTAGGTAGAAACTGCGCTTTGGCGAACTCCAGATTTATCCTCAGGGTTAGCAAGCAAAGGACCCAGACAGCTGCCCGGCAGGGGCTGCGCTGCACGGGGTTCTGCTCTCTGCTGCGGAAATTCAGACTCTCCACTGGCGTTCGAGCCCCTTGGATCGTGTTTGACGTTTCTCTCTCTATTGCTAAATGTATAAAGAGCTGGAGCTAGAGCTAGAGATAGGTGGGGGGCTTATTAATAGATTGGTCTTTTTCTATTCTGCACTTGAAGATTACTTTTAATAGAGTCACCAGAACTGAAAACGAATTGTTATGATGTTCCCAAATAGGTCACGTGCTTCGTAATGCCACGAAGAACAAATGTGTTGTCTACGTTTCTGCCACAGAGCAGAGCGTCTGACCATGTTTGTGATTATAGGTCACTGAATTACTTGGATGATCAAGAAACAAACAGAATATCAGAAAAGGACCAAAATGTGGGCACTGTCACACATTGCACCATTTCGTTGAGCTCTTATGATAACTTGATATTTTGAATGCTTTTACTATGTTAATGTTTAAGTATTTAACTTAATATTTAAGGAATAGAGGCTGTTGATTAATGATTCGTAGTTCTCAGTGCCAGCTCCTCTTCCTGATAAGACCCTCGGGCAACAATGTCCAAAGGCCGTAATTGGCGAATGGCCACTTGTTATCTTACTAGTGATGAGGAGTGGAGGAGTTATATTTCCTGGCATGGTTCACATCTTAATTCTAAGCCTCCAGAATTGTATGGTTTTAAAAAATGTTATCAAGCTGTCAAAACCATTCTGCAGTGTAGCTTCCCTATAAGCAAAGATGTAGTTATTGACTAGAAAGCATTTGTTTGGAGTCCATTTTTCAGCACAATTCTCAATTCTACCTGCATGTAAATCAGCCTTTGAGAACCTGATGCTCCAAAAGCAAGGGCACAACCTTTAGGTCCACGTTAGCACCTGTTACTCGTGGGAGGTGTTGGGGTGGGATTATGCTTTTGTGTTTTTCTGAAAATATTTGTCTGTTCTACCTTTGCCAAATGTACTTGCCTTTCTGTGGGAGTCGTTAAGAAACAAAGCCCGCTGCTGTGCTGTGTGAGGTTTAACAAGATTTTGAGGCTTACAGATCCCCAAATCCTGCAGACACACAAGTCTTGCTGGTACCTTTCGGACAGAAGAAGATGGAAACACAGAATGAATCGACAGTTGTATTTGTCTGTCAGGAGCAGCGAAAACCCAGGTTACCTTTAAGAGAAGAACAGCACACAACCTGAGTTTGAAACGTGATTTATGCCAGGAAAAGCACAAACTGTGCATGAGGTGTAACTTGTTTTTTTATTTGTAACCCTTGTGGGACAAGATGGAAACACAAAGCAAGGTTTCTAAAAAAGGAAACAGTAAAATCTATTTCTGTACTTCCAGCTGCAGTTCTAAATGAACTGATTGAAAAATCTAAACAAAACCCATGTGAAATTCATCGCGAAGCCAAGGCTTTCTATCACCACGTCTGGTTCAAAAGTGAGTTGTTATAGCAACAGGAGAAAAGTAAATGAGCATTTCACGTTGTAAAATTATGCCTGCCTCTGTTCTAAATAGCACTGTCCGTGCAATCAGATGAGCCCTAGTCACGGAAGGGAGAAGCATTGCATTTTAATTGGTGAGCCTTGCACCAAGCCTACCTTTAAAAACCCCAAGTTCATTTCAATTAACCTTATTCCCCAAATCGATATAATAAATTCTCTGGCAGGATGAGCCCAAGCAACGCCCTGTCTGACGAAGATGACCTCAGGAAAATATGGTGCCATGGACTTCAGTGCTGAAGAATAGGCCGAGTGCTGAGTGGCACTGAGCTCACGGCACGGGACACAGAGCCTTTCACCTCGAAATCATTGTTTCTAATCCAGTGTAGATTGGAAGCCGGCAAGAGCCCTTGCTTTGTAACACTTGCTCGCTGACCTGTGTTAAATTGAATGTTGATCTGGGTCCAGTTGCAAATAGATGTCGGTACAGGGGACGTTTGCTGAGCCCTACAGTGACTTCCAAGAAAGTGGGCTGCATGAGACCGGCGCGGGTCTGGGGGCTTTGTCTCTTCCACCTGAGTGTCGATAGCCCCTCCATCACTGCAGTGGACTACCTTGTAGAGAGTTCTTGAATCACTGGTTGTGACTTCGTCATCTTGTCAGGGGCCTTTCTCTAGGCTGACACGTTTCTATTTAAGTCAAGCATGTATGATTATCAGTGTTGCAGATGATCACATTTAAATTCATTTGTAAACATGTAAAAAAATAAGGGAAAGAGAACCAACCCTTACTCCCTAAGAGCAACCCTCCCACAAAGCCAACAGCAATTTTTAATTATTAGCTATAACTGATCTGTGTAATTAGCCTGGGCTGAGATTCCCTAATGCCTTTCTATTTAAAGACGCAGACACTATTTATATATCCAGATAAGTGTGCGGGTCTGAGAAATCATCTGCATTGAAAGAAGGAGAAGCACTAAGTGAGTAAACAGATGGCAATTTGGGACTGTAAGGGGAACCCCTCACCAGAGGGGTCCTAGTGTGTAAACAACAGGCAAGAAAGGAACAGAGACAGCTTGCTGGCATTGGTCAGGGGTGACTTACCTCTCCCCCGACCCCCATTTGTGAAGGTAAGAATTCACCAGCCCTCTGGTACCCCGGGTCACACCCGCATCAGTAGAGTGGCCCACTCCTATACCCTGTATCAGGGGTCCCTTCATGGCTGATGACCTGACTCCTCCAGGAGGATCTAAGAGAAGGTCTGTCACTCTGGTCCCTACTGCTGTGATTGGGATTCAGTGAGCCTGGGAGGGGCTCAGAAACATGCATTTTTAACAAGCCCCCCCAAGTTATTCTGACGAGCTAAGGCTTGAATACCATTCCCAAGTGACTTACACTTGCGGGGAGTAGAGGGCTGGGAGGAGGGAAAGTCATCTCTTCATCAGGGAGGTCAGCCCCAGACACTGGCCAGGCTGTCTACAAAACCTCCTGAAAGCACTCCATCCAACCCCATGTGCTTCTTTTCACAGGCAGCCCTTCCAAATTGTCTACTACTAAGATTTTCATACGTTCTGGAGCAATTTGACATCATTCTGTGATGCCTATAGAAGAAATAGACTAAAATTCAACTCTGTATCTTGAGCCACCAGATCCTTCCTGACGCCCTCTGTCTGGAACCTCGAGCACCCTCTTCTGCCCCTCATCCTGCTTCTGCCAGACTCATAACTGTGCAAAAGCATTTGGGCTGTCGTTTTGCCCTGACCTTTGCCCAGATCCTTCGCTTGGCTCTCCCTGCCTCCCTCATCCCTCAGGCCCTAGCTCATGGGTCACTTCCTTGAGTGGCCTTCTTAGGACCCTTGGTCTGGAGTAGTCCCCTGACCCACCCTTTATGTCCGTCCCCGCCCCCACCTCCCGATGACTTCCCATTACAAGAGCACAGTTTCCTCACTCCCCAGGCCTATCGTACTCTGCAGATACCCCATGTATTATGGGTCGTCTGTTTAACGTTTCTCTTCTTCCACTGAAATGTGAAGTCCGTGAGGTGACAAGCTGATGGTTGCTAGGGTGGTGGAGGAGCTGCCACCCCGCCACCCTGTCCCACCTCACACAGCCCGCTAGGCCATGGTTGGCCCCCGGCTAGCCAAGGCTGAGGCTCTGTCCTCCCACCACAGCAGACAGGGACATGGCACGCTCCTCTCTATCGGCAGGACAGATGGAATCCTCAGGAGTGTGTAAGCTCGGAAGGATCAGTGGAGACAACTGTAAACTGAGAATTCCAACTTTTATTAGAGTTCACAGAGTATTTAGTGTTGTATTTTCCTTCTTCTTCTTCTTGTAACAGAAGGAAACTTCTTTCTGATCACATCCTATCCTAGGGTCTTGTGTCTTCAGCCCAGGGACATTCTAATTCTAACACTGTCATTTTTATACCAGCCCAGCGGACTGACAAGATCACTAACAGAAATAACGCTGGGTCTACATACGGTTAAAATAGCAGAAGGACCTTAAAATGAAGGCATATAAAAATAAGAGGAACCACAACAAGAAAACATAAACACTGGAGCAGCTGAGATGGTAGGTGCTTCTAACACCAAAACCCCAAGGAGAACTTATTACACAATTTGATATTAATGGTCAAGTTATTTTAAACATTTCTAATCATCTTCCATTTTTTACTCTTCCAAAGCCTTCCTCCTCTTTCCAACCCCTCCCACCAAATCCGGATACATTTTTTTTCTTAAAAAAAAAATTTCTTTTTGCAAGAGAACTGCAAAAGATTTGACACTTGGCATGTGGTGATTCAAAAAATACACTGTCCCTTCTCAGCAGCCCTGATGGTTCTATCTAACAAAATCCATATGCTGTGTGATCACCACGGCAACGAAGGCGGCTTGTAATTGCAACCCTGCAAAGTTCATTTTTTTACTCAAATGGTGGCGTACCTTTAACCTGTCTGAAGTTTCAACAAACTACCTTTTAATGACAACTGTTTTGAAAAGTCTAATTTCATCTGGTGTTTTGAAGGCACATTTCGTCTGTTTTTTTTTTTTTAATTTAATATACTAGCTAAATAAAATAACGGGGGGGGGGCATAGGAGAGGCTGCTCCTTATCTTAGAAAATTACACTGATCATTTGATAGCCATGAAATCTAAATATGTGACACCTGCTGAAGGGTCTGCAGACGTCAGCGTCCCGAGATGATGCCAGGAGAGTCGGATACGGAGACACAACCACAGAGCCAAGGGCTTCATAAGGTCCACATTCCAAATGCTTTTCTTCTACCTGCCATCCAAGATAGTGCCACCTCCTCTGTGACCAATGACACGGGCATCAGGCTAAGGAGTTTCTCAATGAACAAACTTTAGCTTAGGTTAAATTTTCCTTCCGTGCTTTTGGTTCACAGTAACTTCTATAGTGGCTGCATTTTACTCCCCTGAATAGATGAAGCCTGATTGTTGAGGAGCTGTCTTGGCTCAGTTATCAGCTTCCCTTGGGATGTAGGACAATGAAGTGCCAGATGACGAAGATTTAAGCACCTGGTTCTGGCCCAGGAAGCCTGTGTGCTCACTGCTGGGGACTTCATGGTGTTGGGGATGGAGTTCAGGTGACCAGCATCCTAGTTCCAGCTCAAGGTGTTTCTGGTTGTGTGACCACAACCCAGTCATGTGCTGGCGGACGGCCTGACAGTGTGAGCTATGTGTGCCCTTGAGCTGTGTCCCAGGCCTGCCCAGGCCTGCCTGAAGGAGGAAGGGATAATCAGACATGAGCCGATGTGCTTGAGGGAGAAGAAACCTCCCAGGGAAGGCCTCAACTTGCAACAAGGGAAAAACGAGACAGCCCGGCATGGTCCAGGGGACAGAGGGTCACAAGGAGGGGAGATTGTGAACATGGCACAAGGTACCAATAGAATGTGCCTGCTCCCCCAACGTGTCCATCTAGCGCCTGCTAGGACCCCTGTCCCAGCACACAGGGAGCAAGACTGTGGCCCCAAATACTAGGGTGATCACACCTCCCATCAGTCGGGGGGTAATCCAAGTCTGCATGCTTATTGTCCTGGCATCATTTCCATTGGTTCTTCCTTTTATTATTAATATCTAGAGTACCCCTGTTTGGGTATGGAAGTCAGTGGTCACCTCCTTTGCTGTGATAGTTCTGTCTAGGTTGAAGAAAGCCCAGAGGCAGTGCTGCTTTGCAGAATGTGTGACCACGTAGCTGCTGGGTTGTCCTGATGAGCCCTCCGCTCCCTCCGGGGACCGTGGACACCCTCATCAGATGCAGAGAACGGGAACGCTTGCAGCTGAGAGTCAGGATCAGAACTGCGATGTGGCAGCACCAGGGGCATCTTCACACCCAGCAGAATTGGAGCCAAGGAGAATGGCCGTGGTGGGGGTGACTGAAAGGCCCATGCTCGGGAGAGCATGGAAAATGCACTTTACAGGCCTCTAGATGTGGTGGGGAACGGGGTGGGGGCTGGGAGCCATGGTTTTGTTATAGCAAGGTAATGGGTGGGACTGTCAGCCACACGGTCCTGGCTCAGGTGTGTCCAGCAGGCTCTCCAGGTGAACACAGGGGCATGTAAAATGTAGGGGTAGCTTAGGAGCAAGGGCATGGGTGTCAAACAGTGCTCCCAGGGGTGGCCCTTTGCCCAGTCTATCTATGGAGCTCAGTCCAGGCAGGGGGTCCTTTCTGGGGTTACCAGTCCCTGAGGACCCTCTGGTGATCCTCCTTTCTCCCTCCCAGGGTCCTGCCCACAACCCCAGGGGTGGCTTGGGTGTGGAAGATCCTATGTCCCTTTCCTCTTGGTTTCTCCTCATGTAGACATTCCATCTAAGCTCAGGAATCCCTTTGCCTTCGACCTTACATTTCATTAAAGAAAGGCCAGAAAAGTGTGCAGACTAATTCTGGGCATACTCCATGTATCACAGCTCCCCAAAACTGGAACACAAACTTCCTGTTGGAATGGAAGAAAGATACGGGAAATTATAAGTGAAAACAAATGGCAACTGTGTTGGTTTTCTGTGACCTCTGTAACAAATTACCATACACTACATGTTTTTAAACGACACAAACTTATTATCTCACCACTTTGTAGGTCAGAGTCCTGGTGGGTTTAGCTGGTTCTCCTGCTCGGATCCTCAAGAGGCCAAAATCAAGGAGTTGGCCTTCCTGGGCTCTTACCTAGAAGTTCTGAGGTTGGGATGGGTGGGAAGCTCTTCCTGGGCTCATTCACAGTGACATCAGTTCCACGTGGCCATGTCCCCTTTCCTTCCTGGCTGTCAGCCTGATGTGATTCTCAGCTTTTACAGGAAGCCCACTTGCCCTAGGCCATGGCCCCCTTCATCTTCAAAGCCAGCAGTAGGTCAAGTCCCTCCCACGATTTGAATCTCTTTCATTTTCTCTTCTGATACACAAGGTCGGACAATTAATTTCACGAACTGATCCTAGAAAAAGTGCTCCATACCTCACTGCTGAATGTTACTACGGTCACCTTCAAGGCACTCCCCTTGGGAAGCTGTGCACCAATGCCAGTGCCTAGTCCACCCTTCAAAGCAGTTTTGGAACTCTTTTTCTGGAATGGTCATCAGAGCTGTCATCACACCCAAAATCTGACAATAAGTTCGTGAACTTGACACGATGCACTTATGTTGGCAGCACTGTACAAATGACTCGGTCAGGTGTCATAATTAGTTGTCAGACCTCGTATGTTTCTTCTGCTTGCAAAGGGAGAAAGTCCTGTTTTCAAGGCTCATATGGTAAAATAGGGTCCATTCAATCATCTACGATATTCTCCCTATTTTAAGGCCCATTACCATAATTATATCTGCAGTCCCTTTTGTCACATAACATAGCATAACCATGGTGTGTCACCAGAAAGTGGAGGTCATGGGAGCCCAAATTCTGACCCCATAAACTTAATATTTCCGAACAGTGGCCAGTCGCGTTACTGTCCTTGTCACTCTTTTCAACGCCAGCTAAAGGAGAAACCGTACAGCAATAAACAGAGAGATGTCATTTGGAAAATGCCCCAAACACATGCCAACTTGGGGATCCCATGGTGACTGTGAAACTTTTCAAGGGAGAAAGTGCTGTAATGTCTCAGGCAAAGACAAGTGATAAGATTCGTTTCCCTACAACCGTTGTCCAAAACTTGCATAATCTCCCTCAGCAGAGGCCACCGCGGCATCTAAACAAGCAAACAAATAAAGCAAAACAAAAACAGGCTCACAGAAACAGAGACCAAAGCGATGGTTACCCAGTGAGACAGGGGTGAAATGTGGAAGGGAAATACAGTCAATAATGTTGTGATAGTAATTACACGGGGACAGGTGGTGACTAGAATGAGTGAGCAATCACAGGGGGGAGTGCAAAATGCCCGCTCACTCTGTTGTACACCCGAAACTAATATAACCGAGTGTAAGATTGTATACCAACCGTACTTAATTTAAAAAAAAGGAGTGAAATGAAAATTTAAAAAATAAGAAAAGGAGAGGCCACAGCAGGACTAAGGCAGTGCCAGGGTCTATCGACAGACCCCAAATTAGTAAGTAAGTCGTGAGGGTGAGCCGTGCATGGCGTACATTAGAAATCCCATCAGGGACACCGAGCTCTGTCCTCATGTCTGAGGGGCCAGCCCAGGAAGAGAGCTGACAGACACAGGAGGCAGAAGTTCAAAGACACCGGAGGGAGGGGCGGGGGCCAGAATGGGAGTCAAGTTTAGAAAGAGTCTGTGATAACTCTTGTTATTTATTTTTTTTTAGCAATATGTATGTTTATTTTCATTTTTTTGTATTTGTATTTTTTCTTACTTTGTTGTTTTCCAAGTGCTAGTGGCATAATTTTTTCAATATTCTTTTATTTTTATTATACTTGCTGGGATGACATGGGTTAGTTAACGACCCAGGGTTCGGTGTGCGGTTCTGTGATACGTGCTCTATCCGTTCGCCCTGTGTGTCCACCCCCGGAGTCAGCTCTTCTTTCGTCACCGTACCTTGGGCCACCTTTCCCCTTTGCTACCACCCGCCCTCCCCTGACCCTTGGTAACCACGAAACTGCTGTCCGTGTCCATGAGTTTTGCTTGTTTGTTCATCTTGTTCCTTTGTTGCTTTCAGTTTTATGTCCCACATAGGAGTGAAATCATATGGTTTTGACTTTTTCTGTCTGACTAAATGCACAGGATTAGAGTGAATATAAGCAAATGGGACAGCTCATTGAACCCTGGTGACTTTCTAGTCCTGAAAGACCACTTTAACCCTAATGCGAGCTGATGACCTTGGCCTGTGACTTCAGAAATCACTACCCTTACAGAACCAAGTACCCTCAGCTGCCACGACGGCCTTGAGAAGTTAGCTCGGAAGAGGCTGGAGAGAAGAGGGGCCCACAGCGGCGAAGCTTTGTCCAACACCCACGTTCTCTGATGTGCATTGAGCACGTAGATCAGCAAGTGGAAAAGGGAGGCCCGTGTGTTCTCAGGACGGTCGCTGACATCGCCTTTTCAGTGTTCTCTCCGGTATTACCAAATTGTTTTTGTAGGCGAGAAAGTAATTCATGTTTCAGATCCACTGTCATTATAAAAGAAGTCACAGCTAGAAGTCTAGACATTTATGATCATTTCACAAGGACTTGTCCTTATGAAATAATCATTGTTGAATGCCAGCTGTAGGTTATTGATCTGACACGTGCCTGAAATTATTCAGAGAGGAAACTAGGCTTTCTTCTCTTTCCAAAATACAGAGAAAAATTATCCCAGACTCCTGAAAATATAATAAGCCTCTGATACTGGAAACACATTAGGGTTATAGTGTTCATTTATTGAAGTCGGTTTAAAGTATGTTTCAAATTTGAAGTTTTTACTCCTTTCCCTCTTGTTTATAAAGACTTTTACTAGAGTTGTCTTCACCTATCAGTAATTTTTATTTCCACCAAAAATAAAAAAAGTGGGGGGGAGGAAAAGGAGAAGGGGTAAAGAAAGAGGATGGGAAAGGAAGATGGAGAGGGAAGGAGTGGGGAGGGAGGGAAGGAGAGGAGAGGGAAGACATGCTTTGTAGTTGCCTGGATTTTCTAGACCTCCTCTGTGCAGGCAGCTCACAGGAGGGAACATGGGGTTAAAGTACCTGTGGCAATGACAGTTGGGTCATCAGCTGGCCTCGAGGAGAAAGTCTTACGTTCTGTAGCCTCAGCTGCTAGTGGCGCTTCCATGATTCATGGTCTTGTAACCAAATAATTTGGGAGGTAGTTCATAGCAGATGTCTCTAGCTATACATAATTTTTATGTGCTCTGGGAATGACTTCCTTCTATTTTATAGATGAAAATGGGAAGTGTAGCTTTCAGGTGCTAATGTACTGCATCTGTTAATATTGATAGGAAGGTATGTCCTCTGTGACTCGATATTAACCTTTAATATTTATTTTATTGCTTATACAAGATAATTCAGTGGACTGCATTTCCTGTTGATGTATGTCGATGGCATTTTTCATTGCTTTGACTTCCTGAAACTATCTGGCTGTCATCAGACTGTGTAGTCCCTCCTACCACGGTGTGATTGTAAGGAGTCCTACCTGAGATGATTGTTTTGTCTGGTTTATCTCTGATGCTTTCTCCAAACACTGCAATGAGCTAGAATTAGATTTTCTAATTTTTGCCCCGTATGAGGTGTCTTTTTTCTTTGACTACTTGTGTGAACCTTTCTGTGGTTCTCAATGTATCTTCAGAGGTTTAGTACGTATTGAATGAAAAGTCCTTCAATCTAGATAATAAAGATAGTTCCTTATATCATCTTAACTCAGTTCTATCATTTTGAGTTCCATTTAACTTTAGTCACCTGAAACTGATTTGTGTTTATGGTGTGAGGTTAGGATCTAATTCTGTTTCTTAAAAGACTTATTTCTTTTATTGAAAGTCATGTTCTGTCTACTCATTGGCAGCACTAGCTCTGAAATGATGTGTGCTCCTAAACCACCCAATCTTAACATACAGGGCCCAGCAGAAGTAACGCCCTTTTTGATAAAGTGGTAACCTATACCAAATCTTTTATTACAAAATCATAAGCATGTGATCCTGTAACATAACAATATTTTAACTACTTTTAAAAGGGCGTTACTTCTGCCTGTATTTCATAATAATGCTTGAATTCTCATTGATTTAGTTCCTCAGTCCGTTTTATTCTTTTTGAAAAATATATTGACTATTCTTGACTCTTTGTTCTTTCAAATATATTTTAGAATAAGCCTATTTTATTCCACATACACACACACAAAAAAGTCCTGTAGGATTTGGATTGGAATTTTGATTGAATTTGAATTAGTAGATCCATTTGGTAAGAATTAGCCTCATAATGATTTTAAGTCATCCTACTTCTGAACAGAGTACATAGTTCATTGGGCCAGAGCGAGGAATAGGGGGATCGTTAACATTTTCAATAAAATTTTAAAATTTCTCCATAAAACAAAAAAAGTAACTGGATTTATTTTGGGGAAATTTATATTTTTGATACTATTATAAATAGTATGTTTAAAAATTAAACTCCCTGATGCAGAGAAGAAATGTACTTGTTGTTTTTTTTATTTTCTAGACAACTCTAAGGAAACCATATCACCCAGAAAATCTGCCAAACTTCCTTAATAACTACAACACTTTATCTGTAATTCTTTGGGATGTTTTTTTATATAGACAGTCTTATCAGCTAATAATGACAGTTTTGTTTCCTTTTAGTTTTTATTTTATTTTTCTCTTACCTTATGTGCTGCTTCTAGTATCACCCTTGATAGAAGTTAATGTGGGCACTTCGTGATGTTCTTAACGTAAAAAGACTATTTTTAGTGTATTATGTTGAGCACAGTATTTAATTTTTGGGCAACTATACTTTTTCTTCTCTGTCCTCATTGTGTTAGCATTTGGATGTTGCCCAATGTTTTCTTTAATGAAATCACTGAGATCATCATGTTATTTTTCTTCTTTGATCTTCTAATGTGATAAAAGATATTGTCTTATTGAACCATCCTTGCACACCTGGATTATACCCAAATTGCTCATCTTTTTTCCTTCTTTACCAGATTCAGTTCTCAAATATATTTAGTATTTTTGCATCTATTTTTTATTAATTAGGCTATAACAAAACTGCTATAACAAAGAGACCCAACATATAGTAGTATACATAAGACAGACATTTACTTTCTTCTCAGATATAGTCTGGAATAGGTGAGGGGTTCATGACTGGTCGGGCAGCTTGGTCTATTCAGTACTTAGACATATTACTTCTCAACTAGTGCACGAGGAATAGAGAATCCTGAGCAAGTCTCATAGAAAGATGACCAGGAAATTGCCTTCCACACACCGACTCACATCTCATTTGCCCAAGTTATTCCCATAGTTAAATATAGCTGCAAGAGAAGCAGGAAACTATTTTCTATGCCTGGGTGGCCTGGAGCCCAGGCAACATTCTCTGTGAATTCCTATTACTAAAAGAAACAAAAGAACACTTGAATCTGGGGACAGGTAACATTCCCCAAGTATATATGGTCCTGAGGAACAATGGACAATGATTTTCTTTTCTGTACTGTCCTCACCTCAGGTTTTGACATCAAGATGATGTTAGCGTCCAAAAAAAAAAAAAAAATGGATTTGATAACTATTTTCTGGTTTTCTACTCTTTGGTGTAATTTGGATAAATTTGTAACTTTAAAACAATATTTTGCTAGAATTTATGGGTAAAAAATACCACTGGGTGTTTTCTTTCAGAAATAATTTTATTTAATGTTTCCAAATATTCAATAGGTATTATAGTATTCAGCCTTTCTATTTCTTCTTGAGTCAATCTTTGGTGCAGTTTTTAATATAAGGTCTATGAGCCTAAAGTTGTTAAAAATGACATCTTACTATTTTTAATCTTTTACTGCATCTGAACTTATTTTATACTTTTCTTCTGATTGTAATTTAATTATCGTTTTCTTTTTTCTATTTTTTTTACACAATTTTGTAAATTTTATTTGTTGTTCAAGAATAACTTTTGTCTATCTTGGCCCTCTCTGTACGGTTGGTTTTAATTCCTCTTATCTGTCCTCATTTCCTTTTTCCTTCTGTGGTGTTTGCTTTTGTTCTGATGTTCTTGTACTTCTTAAGATGGATGCTTAAGTCATTTCTTAAGTATTAATTCTGCTGCATCTACAGGTCCTAATAGTATTATTATTGTAATTTTGTCCTAAGTATTTTCTAATTTTAATCATGATTTCTTCTTCAACTCTTGAGGTTTTTAGTCAAAATGCTTTCTTAGAAGCAAAATTCAAAACAGCATATGTATGCCATCCTACCCCTTCTATAAGAAGAAAAATAAGAAAATATTTATATATCTGTCATTCATTTTAAAAAGAAACACAGGAAGGATAAATCAACACGACTTTATTTCAACATAATTTTTTACCTGCCAGTGGTAGTAGGAATTAAGAGGGGAAAAAATTGGGAAAGGAGTGACATTTCTCTAAACAGACATTTTGGTATAGTTTTACAAAAGCATGTTAATGTTCTATATATTCAAAAATAAACCAAATCAAATCAACGAGGTTGGAAAGGGAGGAAAAACTAAAACTGAAAATAAACTGAAACAAGTGAACCTAATGGTATTTCAAATGAATTCCATAAGCATGCTCAGAAAAAATGAAAAAACACTAATTCAAGTAATTTGTGAGCACAGTATTTGACTATACTCTACTCGCTGTCCTGGGCAAGATTGTGGGGCAGGTACTGCAAGCAAATCTAAAGTTCATTTTAGTAGATTTTGGGTTTTTGGTCATGGTATATAGGCAAAATAATTCTGAAGCAATTTAGACTGTAATAGGATCCAACAAGTGAATACATATGCTGCTGGGAGCCAGATTTGTCCCTGTGAAAGAAGAGATGTAAGATGATGGAATGTAGGAGGAGAAGGAACCATGTGGGGATGGTTTGGAATCAGGGTTGTCAATGAAAATTCATGATTTCTACAATATGCACAAATGTGTGTAATGCATGTCATATATGAACCTATGTGTGTATACACATAGGCATATATTTGCCTATGTGTGTATGTATGTGCAGATATTTTCTAGTTCTCTTCACTGGAAAGGCCAAGAAGAGAAGACACCCCTGTAACTACTATGAGCATACCTAGCACCCTGATCCTAGATTCTAATTCCAGGCCTCACTGAAAGGAACCACAGCTCTGCTGAGAAATGGCTGACTCCAGATTGTCTTTGAAAATATCTTTACTTTGCCTTTGCTGGTGAAAGACATTGTCACTAGCTCACAAATTGAGGTTGACATTTATCTTCCTCGCTGGACTTGGAAAACATTCTACCATTCTTATTTTTCTGTTAATTTTGAGAAGCAAACACTCAATACATTGTTTATTTTGTGTAGGTAATTGGATCCACCCACTTTGTTTTTAAGATCTTCTCTTTGTCTTTGGTCCTGTGCAATTTACTATCATGGGTTAGGTTTGTTTGTTTATACTATTCAATGTAAATAGTAGACATTGTAATTATACTATAAATAATACAACACTGAGAATCTTTTTAGCCATTAATTCTTCAAATGTTGCCTTTGCCCCAATTTTCTTCTCCCTCTGAATTTCCAATAAGATACTTTGTGTTTCACATTCTTTCTGTATTATCCATATTACTTGACTAATCTTTCATATTTTCCATCTCTTTGTCTCTCTGTGCTTCGTTCTGGATAATTTCTACAGATTCATTTTCAAATTTATGAATTCTCTAAGCAACTGAGTTTTTTATTCCAAAGACACTTTATATAATTTCTGGATGTTCTATTTGGTTCTTTTTCAAGTGTTTGGTCATTTTTTAAAAAAATCTTTTGCCTATTTTACTCATATTTTGAAGCTTACTGTTTTTTAATACATACTAAATATAATTGTTTTATAATGTAATCAAATGAAATGTAATTGCTTGGTAATTATTAACTGTCTGAAAACTTTGCAGATCTAATCATAGCGTCTGTCCTTTCTGCGTGCCTGTGCCCTTGGTGCCTTCTATTGTTTTCTTCTTTCAGTTTCACCAGGGGAACGGAATTGGTTCTCCCTTATGCTAAGCGTGTAGCTCATTCTGATGGCTCCTTTTGGATGATCTCATGGGAGAGAGCTTGGGTGGGATCTGACCTTCTTTGCCTTCTGCCTTATGTGCTTCAGAGGAGGGGGAAGCTGGTGTTCAAGTTCACTCTGGTGGCACATGCCCTCAAAGCCAGGTTTCCCTCAGTGAGTGACTTATCTCTTTCGGTTCTTGCTTTCACTGGATTTTGGCCTTCCAGTCATAGACTACTTCTAGTATTTTATTTAGAAATTTTTACCTGTTTTCAACAAGAAGGTCAATCAAGGTATTTGGTCCACCATACTGCTGGGAAGTTTTAAAGATTCCCCAGCATATATTTTACCCAACTTTATAAATGGGTGCTTCATATATTATTTCATTAAAAAACTTACAATGTAAAACTAGAAAATCACTCACCTAATCTAATGTGCCCATTGTCACTTAAGAAGAAATATAAAAAATAAAAAGTAGTAACCATCATTCTCTTTCTTTGACCATGGCAGTAGGAAGGAGTGGGGACATGGGTTTAGTGCCCGGGAATAGCTGAGTTTGCAATAACCCTTCCTGAGCATGTAGATGTCCCTTCTGTCCCTGTACAATCTTTATTCCCTTGAAACACTAAGATCCAGCCTTCATTCTAGGTGCCTTCTTAAGATAAACCCTCAGTCTGGGAAATTCACCAAAAGTCAGTTATACATACATACACACACAGACTTGGATTCTACCAATTAGAATGTTCGCTTGGATTCCTTTGCTATGAATAATATATCCAGAGCATTAAATAATATAAATAATAATTAAATTATATATCCTGATAATTTCCCATGCTATATTGTCTTTACAAATGTGCATATCCAATGAGTTGTTATATCATAGTTTGACTAGTGTTTTGTGTTTAGCACGTTAGTGGAGTTTTTGACTCTTGGCTCTTACAAACTGAGCCACTCTGAATGCCCCTGTAGTTCACCTTTATGTAATATCTTTAATTATTTGCTTAGAATAAATTCCCAGAAGTTAAATTGTGAGCTCATAGGACATCTGTATTTTTAAGGCTCAGTATTTCCTGCCCTGATGCTGTTCACAGGAGCTGTGCCAACTTACTGTCCACCAGTGTCTCATGTCAGTGAGTAACAAAGGTTGGCTTTGTAAAGGTGACATACTCAGAGCTAATCCTCTGATTAATTCTAATAAAAAAAAATAATTTCCACAGTTTTTTTTTAATCTGGCTCCTTTCCTAGTCTAAAATTATGAAAGGTTCACTGCAGCACTCTTAGTCGTATGTTTACTTAAAGATCTTACAAACTACCCAGGCTTCCCTCTCCTGTCACTTTGTAAAAATTTAACATCAGAGTTATTGCAGTTTCTCAAATAACTGACAAGTCATTGCCCTGACAAAACCCCAACCATCACATGCTGACTAAGTAGCCTGTGGAATTTTCATAATTAATTAGAACTAAAATAGCAGTGCCACAACAAATGAACAGACAATTTTCCTATTGTTATCTCCTCGAAAAATGCTGTTTGTCCACAGACCCACTAATAGTGAGTCCCCTGTAACTAATGTGAATTAGCAAGAGATACAGCTTTTTTTGTTGTTGTTGACACTAATGCTGCTTGCATTTGGTCAGATGAGAATCCAATGATATGATTTCTAGCAGATAACAATGAAAGAGTGACTTTACAAAGTAAACAGGCGGCTGGCTACCCAGCATGGTTTTAAATTTGTTTTCACTTGGTAGGAGCCTGGGTGTTTTTTTTTGTTCTTTAGATCTCTTGCTGTCCCTGGTTAAATCCTCCTGCCTTATGGTTGCTGTTCTGGAGATTACACTGTGCAAAATGGCATGTCTACATAAAGAGCTTTTGGCCAGGGGGCAACCGACCAGCTAGTACATTTGAAATGGCTGTTTCTTTCTCACCATGAATGGAAAGGTATTTTAAACATGTGTAACTCCTTCATAAGCTAACATCTGTCAACTGCACTGTGTACAACTTTATCAGCTGGGAATCAAAACTCATTCACGGTACTCCTGTTTGCAAACTCCCGTCATCCAGGCTGTTCAGGTTGTAAGTGCTATCTTGCAAAGAGAAGCAAGGATTTCAATGCTAAAGGGAAGCTTAAATTGGAGCTAACATTTGAAAATTGCAAGGAGGTGACAATTGCATAAAAACCCCTTTTCTGAGTGAGGGTTGGGAAATTCGGATGTGGGCAAGTTTGCATTGTATACTGACCTTATCCAAGATTAACTTTTCTCAGACGATAGATTTTTCTGGTTGTTTGTGTTGTTCATTTGATTACAATGAAGGCCTTTCATAAAGCCTTTATGTAGATTTTTTTCCTTGTGGATTTGAGCATAGCAGTATGAAGAACATTGCATTTGTACAGGATCGATCCTATAAAAACTGAGTCAGAGAAAAGAGTTGGATGAAATTGCGCACGGGCTCATAAATACCAGTGTGACCCATGGAAGTAAAGCGAAGACAGAACTTAGGCACAGGGAGCAACTTAGACAACACAGTTCTTGCATATATTTTAGGACATCTTACTGTGTTATTTGTATAACGCTGTTTTTATTGTAGAATTATATCCTATACACATTTTTGTTGTTTTTTGAAAGCAATTAAATAGTTGTTTTCACAGCAAGGTTATAGAATTGATTTAAGTATTTTTAAGAACTAGAACAATGATTAATAATTACCCAGGAGATTTGTTGAAAATGCAGATGTTGGAGATGTTGATTCTAACCCGATGTATCATGAGTGGAGCCTAGAAATCTATCTTTCTAACAAGCACCCCAAATGATCCTGATTTGGGTGGGTCCCAGAAAAACACGGTTTAAAAGAGTACAATTTTTAAAAAGATTAAAATGAATTATTTTTATTAAAGGAACATATCCAGGAAAAAAGAAAATCAGCTTTATACAAAATATAAATGAGGAATCTTGCTTTCCTGTATGATTTATGTTTATTTTTAATAAACGGGTGTGACGAGAGTCCTGATTCCTTCAGACGCAACGCAGAAACCCACTGGAATGTGTGTGCACTGGGGGTCCGGGGCTCTCCGAAGGCCTGACACTCAGGGGTGGCTTTGCTAAGGCACTGTCTGCCTGTGCCACTTTCCCTCCTTCCCTCCAAATGGTAAAAAAAAAAAAAAAAAAAAAAAAAAGAAGAAGAAAAAGATAAAGCCAAATCCTTTCGACCACCTGGAGAGGTAGAATATAGAGCCAAACAATCGTGGGGCTGCTTTGTGAATCCAACTCGTGGCATTACATTCAATATTTGAGTAACGCTTAATTCTTTCACAATTGTTGTACTTAATATCCCGTAATTACCAGTTTGCCAGTGTTAAAGTCAGACCCTAAACTGCATAATTGTAGCCTCTAAGAAGCTTTGAAGGTTAATGCAGGTCACAGTCCCATTACATGTAAACCGACCCCGAAAGATACCATCTTAGAGGCCGCTACAAGAAGACATTTCACGGCTTCCCTTGGCTGTTGTGTCTGTTTCGGGGCTTAAAATCTTTATCAGAAATCCTCCTGAGTTCTTAGTCCAAGCTGTCTCTGCCGCACTCCAGCCTGTGCTTGGGCAAAAGGGGCAAACTGGTCCTGACTCCCAGTATCCTTTCACGGACTGAAGACATTTCCGCTTTCTGCTATTTTTGTTGCTGTTTTAATGCAAAATAGGAAGCCAGTCTTTTTGGCCTTGTCACATAAAGTCTCAAAACACTCCGTCTATATTTTGTCCCCTTGCTTTTTTTTTTCATTCTAGGCACTAAAGTATAATTTGTGATGACAATGAATACTGCATGTGGAATCTTTCCTTATACTTTGTTTCTGTTGTTGAGTAAATGTTAGTGGAGACTTTAAAGAAATCTACTAAGTGTATCAGGAAATTTTCCTCTGGTGTAGTAGTGTGACCTTAGCAAGCCAATTTCATCCCCCTAGTTCTCAGTTTCCCTTAAATGAGGCACTTGAAGTAGACACTCTTGATTTTGTTTCTCTACAAACCCCTAAAGTTGTCTATTTTTGTGGCAATAAAGGACTCCTTTTTTGTAAAGTACATTGTTGGTTCCTGCAGCATATTATCCCTTCTAATGACCAGGATCATCTCTTGTCTCTTGTGAAAGAAAGGAAAGAAGGAGGGGAGGGAGAGGAGGGCAGGAAGGGGAGGGCAGAAGCAGAAACAGATAAGGGAGGAATGGAAGGAGGAGGAGTAGGCAGCAGCAATAGATAGTAGTGTAGATACCACAGATACACAGTTGAAAAGTATACATATTTGTGAGCACATCCTCTGCCTGAGGGCAAATTAATTTTCTAGGGTTTTTTCTGGGGGATCAGGAGTAATATGTGTGTGTGTGTGTGTGTGTGTGTGTGTGTGTGTGTGTGTATGAGGGCAGGCTGATGACTGTGGCCTCCACGGTAATGTTTTTTGTTACATTAGACACGTCTGGACATCACCGGTTCTGTGTGGTCACGTAGTATCTCCCCTCCCTCGTTCCTGACCCTGCACACATGGTATCTCCCCTCCCTCGTTCCTGACCCTGCACACGTGGTATCTCCCCTCCCTCGTTCCT
>PVJL010008104.1:0-15950 GCA_004026885.1 Lyroderma lyra | reverse complement strand
CAGTGCTGACATGAGGACAGCAAGACGCTGGGGGAGGCGGTTCCAAGATGCAGACGTGGGGCAAGCAGGTTTGAGTGACAGTCCACGAAGTGGAAGGCCTGTGACTGCAAGTCATCCGCTTCATTGAGATCGTGGAAGTGTGTTGAAGCATGTGGTGATTTTGTAGAAAAATAATTACGCAGCTTTGAAAATAAAGGATGTGGGTGTATTTCTTTCTCTTTATTTCCCATTCATTTTCTATTTCAGTGGGGGCAAACTGGATCAGCCTGTCCTCGTGTACATGACCTAAAACAAACATGGGGCCTGGAGTCCATTTGCCATTCTTCTCCTGGTTTGTGGGAGCTCACAGCCCAGGTTCTCCCTGGAGAGGACACTTGACAGATGCGTGCTATTTCTTTCGATGCTCCTTTTTTCCGTTTCCATTTTATTTATAGATTTAAATTTCATAAATGGCATGAAAAGCCTGCCAAGATTTTTCTTCATGTCTGTTCCTTTCTCAGTAGAGAAGGCTGGAGGCTGTACTACAGGATCCCCACCTTGGGCTTACGGTGCCCCTTAAATAATGCCTCTTGGCTCCGGCCTTTTCTGGTGTTCCTATAGGTGCAACCAGACACCACGTGTCCATCATTCCCAGCCGCAGAACGGAAGGAGGTAGCCTCTAACCTACACACGCTTCCTGGCATGGTAGCTGCCCTTTCCGGAAATGGTAGGGGAACGAAAGATTGTGTGGACGGGAACGTCTGCAGGTCTGACCCAGTGCACCCCTTTCCCCTGAGACCACAGAGGTGGGCTCCAGAGCTTTGCCCTCTGACTCCAGGATACTGAAAACTGCTTCTGAAGTGTCAAATCCATTGGAAATGGGTCCTCGAATGGTCTGACAGTTGATATTCTCGGCCCTCGGGCAGTGCAGATTATTAAGACTTTTTACACAGTATCTCCAGAAATGGTGCGTGAACCAAGTGCTGTTGGGCCGACGGGAGGCCCGCTGCCTCTCCCCGGGGAAGGTGATCGCCCTGGTGTGACTGGACCCCTGCAGACCCACCTGAGCATCTTCTCCAAGACACCTGGGCATTGGTTATTTAACCTAATTCCCCGAGGGCTCATCAGAGGTAGAAGGTGCATACTCAGGTAGCTTCAAGTGTTCATACCGTAGCCAGAGGTGCCTCTCCGAAATGTAGGCCCTTCTGAATTAAAGCCCAAGTGTTTTCTATTCTTACTAGCTTTCCCGCCTTTAGTTTCTGAAACCCAATGTTACTGTGATTTGCAGTTGAAGAGCCGTATTTGTGTCGACATGCTTAATAACGATTGTCGACTTGGGGTTGTACACAGACCCTTAATCAGTCTCATTATTATTAATTAGTCCAGGTGTGGATTCACACACACACACACACACACACACACACACACACATCCTGCCCCTTGGTAACCTATACACTGGAATATTCTCTGCAGAACACAGTAAAAAAGAAAGGATAGCACTGTTGTCGGAACTTTATGAAAGCAAAAACTAAATCACCCATAAATATAGAGCCAGCTTCCAACATGTCACATTGAGACATTACCTCCAAATTTTCATTGCTGTGTGAGGATTTAGCCAGCCAACCTTTAGTCACTTTAACATTGCAGATGTGACTGCCCATTCTCCACCGTGGAAAACCCAGGGTTTGACACTGTGAAATGCTGCATTGATTATGCAGAACCTCAGTAAGGCTATGCTGGTTTTTCCTACATACTTTATGATGTTATTTTGTCTAGACATGGATGTCCCTGTTGCCCTCAGATATACAAGGGCTGTCTTGGAAAACATCCAGCCATAAATGACTCCATTTTTCATATTACATGGCTGGATACTTTCCGGACAGCCCTCGCAATATTTATTGCCAAAATACTTTAATCTGTTATTTCCTTCATTCAAAACTGTGTCCAGAGAGTTCGGAAGGAAGAAGACTGGGTACTGTATGAAGAAAGCAAACTGTATTTCTGAAACTGTGCATCACAGTGTCTTGGTTAAAATACAGATGGGGGTGTAAACTGGGATAAAAGAGAGTCAAACATATATGGTAACGGAAGGAAGCTAGGCTTCAGGTGGTGAGCACACAATAGACTCTCCAGGTGGTGAATTATAATGTAGCACACCTGGAAATTACATAATGGTATTAACCAGTGTTACCCCCAATAAATTTAAATTAAAACCTCAGGTGGGGATCCAGCCAACCACAACCTCAGACCCTAGTCATGAAACTTAGCCAATTGCATCACACAGACAACTTTTATTTAGAGAGCCCCAAATACCATGGAGGTAAATTCAGGTTTCCTCTACTGTTTGTATTCTCCATTTTCTCAGACAAAAGTATGGCAGTTAGATACATATCTGAGTTCCAATATAGGAAAAGATTGTGGATACCAATTATTAGTCTTAGGACCATAAAGAATCTTCCTTTTTTAAAAATGATGTCTTGAACATAACTTCAAATAAATTTTTAATTAAAAATACATTTTAACAATTCCCCTTTTAAGATTCAATATGGTGATTGCTACTAAGATTAAATCCTTCATATTTTTCAGATTAAAGTAGCTATCACTATAAAAAACATGCTGATTCTAATTCTGCCTATAATTGAACTGGAACTCATCAACAAGATTACCAATTCATGCCTTTTATGCATCATAGTTACCAAACTAGTATTTAAGCATTGTAGTTACCAAAATAGGATCTACTATTTTAGCTATATATTATATATAAGCTAGGTAAATTGCATTAGTTATCTATCTACCTATATGTGTGTGGAGATATATTTTGTTGGAGAGAATAAAAAAGGTAGACTGAGAGAAAGTCCAGCTATACATATTTAGTATCCACTTCGTGACCATATTGTATTAGCTATCCATGTGCTATGTATTTCGTGTCATTGCCATGCTATATTAATGATCACATTTCTAATTCACTAAGCATATGGCCCAGGTAGGTCTTTTTTTCTCACTTTGTAAATGAAGCCCTTGGATTAGATGCTCTCTGAGGTTCATTTCAGCCCTAAATATTTATGATTTTGTGTTCTATGAGATAAACCGGCCATCTTGTCTTGTTTATGATCCCGCCTGCTAACTCAGATGTAACCTCTTCTGCCGTCCCAATAGGAAATAGTGAAAGTATTTTATAGGCAGATCAGCTTTTTGAAATGTAGCAAAAATGAATAGAAAAAGAAAGAATCAACTCAACTTTCAGCAGGAAAGAATGACATTTAAAAGACATTCCTACCTTGCATCATTTTCCGGTGACTCATTTGAGGCCATTCATTGTAGAAGCTTCTGGAATAGGGCTGCCTAATTTTAAAATGATCCAAGATGAAGTTTTATCTTATTTGGCCTAGAACACAAGACTCTATATTATATCAGTGGGTTTCACCCAGGCAGTCCTGGGGCATGTAATGATTCCAATGAAGTGAGGCTGTGAAAATACTTAAGGAAACTGTTCTTTACAACTTGTTATTGATATGAACACTCTGCTGGCTCATCCAGTTGGACATTCTAAGAGATACAGTCAGCATCTATAAATGGATTAAATCAAATTATAATAAGAATAGCTAACCTAAGAATATGCTGGGCACTATTCTGAAGTCCTAACAACAGTTCTGAACTGGGTCTGGTCACCCTTCCCACAAAAAGGAAGGGGACAAGCAGAGAAGTGTGTGTGATGAAGGGAAAAGCTGCCATGTCCTCTATTTTTCTTACGGGAAGGTCTTCTTGAGAGCTGGATTTTTACTTAGTTCCTTCATTCATTCATTTTCTTTTTAGCATTGACTAGTAGAGCTGCCCTCTAGTTCTTCACTGGTCACTTCCTAAAATCACTCCCCCTTCTAGTACCTGATCCTCCCAGGAAAGTTGACCAACACAGACCCAAAGCCTAGCGTCATTAGCACAAGTCACCTTTCCCTCAGTCCAGAACCTCATGTGCATTCTGCGTTATTACCCTTGGCAGTTTCCCAGCCAAAGACCCCACGTGAAGTGAAAGAAGACACTGATTTTCTCCTTGGATTTCTGTGCTCCTGCCTGGAAAGCTTCATCTTGAACTCTTGTTTGTTTGTTTTTAATTTGCCCTATTCCAGCAGTTTCCAAAATTCTACTACTGCTAGTACAGCTGACTGTTCGGGGCTCACAGGGATGGTTGCAGAACTTAACACAGAGACATCTGCAAAGACCACTGGATTCTGCTGACCCGTTTAAGACCTGGTGATTTCATCGCCATCAGGTTCTTGCTAAGTGGACAGCCAGTCATACTACAGGGGAGGTTGGTGCAGAGGGCAAGGGTCCACCAGGGACAAACACAAGGCTATCAAATCACTATTTTTCTGCTACCTAAGGTGAACCTGAAGTTTAGATCAAAAGAGAGCCATTTTCTTCGCTTTTGAAATTATTTATGACCTCTGTCCTCCTCACCACCCCCAATGTGTTATCCTGCATTTCTGGAACTGAAGTGAATAGTGGCCATTCTGTCATAGGCATTTCCATAAGGTTCAGATGAAGAACCTGTTTAACACGTTTTTCATTAGAGAGAATGAAAAAGGTAGACTGAGAAATGCCAGTCATAGTTTGTTATATAATTTTAAGTGCCTTAGAATAACGTCACAATATCCTGCTTAAAACAAGATCGGTCCTTCGTGGAAGATGTTATTAGTGAAGTCCTTGAAGCAAGTGGTGGAAAATGGCTTTTTCATTACTTCAAAGATGATAATAAAGAGCCATGAAATTCAAAGCTCCTGGCTTTCTCACAGACATTCTTATGTCAGGATTTAAACATTTCCCACTCAGCATCTTCTAACAACTGTAGTTTTACAGGAAAGAATTGTTATAATTGGTCTGGATCACATAGCATGATCATTAACTGATAGGCATCAATTAAGCTGATATTTAGATGGAAGATAGTCATATCAGATCAGGGGGAAGTATGATTATAATTAAATGCATAAAAGGTATAATCTGCTTTGGGAGTACACTTTCAACCATGTGATTATTTGTTGGAATATAAACTGTCGCAAAAATTCTTCCACCTATTTCCCCCATGCTCATTATAACTAAGCATAAATAAAACGTTCCATACCTATTTTCCTTAATCTTAATGTGATTATGGTGCTTCATGCATGTATAATATTGAGGCTCTATCACTTAGGAATGAAAAGAAGCAAAGAGAAGGGAAATGCTGGAAATAATAACCCAGCATCACTCTTGTAAATGCAGGGTTGTCAATGTCTTGGCGTTCCCCAGAGTTAACCTTCTGGCTCCCAGGATTTTTCCATGTGTTGTTATGATTAGCATTAGCACGAACAAAATAATAATGTGCTTGCTAAGGTCTTAGCGACTTAGCCATTGTGCATGTTCACTACTTTTATGAGTATGTGGAAAAAATTATAAAACCTGCTAAATAGCAACATTTGTAAGTTTAAAGTACTATTGGTTTACCTACTGGGGATCAGAGAAACTTAAAAGAATTAGATTCACAGATTTTAATACTAATACAGTTTTGAACAAGTACAAATACTCAGTAAGACCGCAAAGGGATTATTTCATTATTTTCATACATCTTTCCAATTAGAAACTCCTGAAAATGGAAAGAGTTCTTTATTTACATTGTATGTCTTTTCATCTACATGGGAGACCCTGGGAAACTCCGGGAAAAGGATGTCAGAGCCCAGAATATACCATGTCTGAAACCTATCCTACCAAGATAAGCCCCACTGGTGCCAAGCTCTATGTGAAGCATGCAGTATGAAATTGTAAATGTGACCGACCAGCTCAGCGGCCAGTTGCCTTGCCTAAAACTCTCATCTTTTATTTTACAAGTTAAATGAAATACCAGGACGTGTTTAACAGTATGACACATGGCACAATCTAATGTTAGAGTGAAGGCCAGAGACATCATCTAGCAAACCTGTCACATTACATATAATGAGGTTACGTGACTCATTCCAGGCCTCTTGGCTTCGTAAGGGCAAGGCCAGTGCTTGAAGTCAGTGCTTTTTTGGTGCCGAACTGTGAATTCCAAACATCTTACCCAAGTCACATTTTCTATTCAGAGACAAATTCTTTTACTATTTTTATATACAGAAGGGTGTCCCAAAAGCTGAATTATGGAAGTGGAATATTATCTACATGACTATGATAAACATAAGTTAATGATGCTCACACATACGGACCCTGGGGTTAGTTCATTCCTGAGTCACAGAATAGATTAGAACAGGAAGAAGTGTGACCCAAGACTGTGTTCTTAAGTGATTCTGGGCACATAGTAGGTACTCAATAAATGTTTGTCAAATAAAGTGTAATGAGACCCACAGAACGGAGGGAAGACAGGTTCTGGTGTCGATAGTGGAACTGAGAAAATGGGTCTTATGCAGAAGAGAGAAGGGGTTTGTTACTCTTCCTCTCTCAGCCTTCTTGGATATGGAAGCCAGGAAGTCGGGGAGCCTTAGGTTTGTTCCTGGGTGGTACATCTGCATAAGGAGACAGAGGTTTCAGGTATTTACCCTGTGTGTGTGTGTGTGTGTGTGTGTGTGTGTGTGTGTGTGGCCTTTGTTATTCTGTAACGCACGTAAAGTCTACATAAAGGTCTGAGCTGAGCTGCAGGGTTTTTAGGAAGATACTGCACTACAGGCCTCTCCCGGGCAAACATTTTAAATGAGATGCAGAATCTCAGTTTCTGGGAGTCAGCAGAAGGGTGGCAAGAGTGACGAAGTAGGGATGGTCAAGGCCAGGATGAACTTTGAAGGTTAGCAACGGGGACCCTGGTCCACACTGCCCTTGGTCTTCACCCAGTGGAAACACACCACGGTCACTTCAGAGGCCCTGGACTGTGTTTGTTAATAAATTTACTGATCATAGTTACATAAACCCAGAAGGATTTTTATTTAAAATAAACATAGATAATGCCTTAAACACTGCAGAAGGTTAGTATCTAAATTTAGAAAGTACTTTATCATTATCACAAAGACTTCATTAATCAAGTTCATGCAGCCTTGGATATGGTTTCTGTTCTATCTCCAGAAATGATCATCTAAAGCCTATCTCGAATGGAGGATAACCTAAAGAAAACTGCTCTACTTAGGAAGAATGAGAGATAGAAACATTTACACACGTATATGGGTTATGATGTGGGTTGTTAAGATTAAACAGGAGCTTTCAATGAAATTCCAGAGATGTCAGCAATTGTTTTTGTTTTTGTTTTTTGTTTTTTTGGGGGGTTTTTTGTTTGTTTTTTGTTTTTTTGCATTTTATGCTCTAAAAGCTTACAGCCTGAGAAGATAAGATGCACTGTTGATAACACTGGAAAATTCTCCCTATGGTCCTCCCATATACTAAAAGAAAGAAAAGAAGGTCAAAAAGAATTGGGGGGGTTTGCCACGAAATTAAGCTCTTTAAATCACCTGTTTATTATATTCCGGGTACTTTTGTCTGATGGCCACCTAATCTCATATCATCTTTGACACCGCCTCCTGTGCCCTGTCTTACATGTGAAGAAAACAACTACACAGAAAGGTAAAATGACTTTCACAAGGCAGTAACAATGAATTTAAACCCATGTTAGTCAAGTCCAAAGTCACAGGAAAAATGAATAACCAATGCTAATGAGTTGTAACATTCAATGAATAAGGAAAGATCTTTTTAAAATCGTTTTATAAAGGTAATCATTACTTGGAAGAAAATAAAATCTAACTTTTGCAGCTTCTCTGTCTTTAGAGGTGAAGGCGAAGCCTTGAAACCTAAGTGTTACAGAACATAATCACTCAAGCTGGAAGGGCTTCTGGTTTGCCTTAGGATCAACCATCAGGTGGCGCTGGTGTCCCTAGGCCCCCGGATGTACATATGGAGGCAAGATGTTTAGGAGCCTTGGCCAAGTCCTGATGCATAAAGCAGTTTCTGTAAATTGAAAAGATGTGGTCTTGAAAGTGGATTATAGTAAAATTCTGTATAAGAACTCCACTTTCCCATTGACTTTTTTTTGAAAACAGGAACTGTATTCAGTTAATCAACAAATATTTCTTGAGTGTTTATTCAAAGTACAACTTCCATTAGGTTTTAGAAAATGCAGAGGAGGGAAGAACTTATGAGACTAATAACCTGAAAAAAGATCTGGCCTTATTTGGTGACAGAGAAGTCATTTTAGCTTCCTTCACAATCACTTCTAGTTCTTCTTTCGAATGTTACGCATACTCAAACCTTAGCTTATCATCTCTCTTCTTTTTCTTCATCCCAAGTCATTTAGATTTAACACTAAGCAAAGCCTGTTCACTGCTTGAGGCAAAGCAGGATCAAGTCAATGCTAGGACTGCTGGTTAACATTTATTTAACACTTACTATGTACCAGGAAATGACCCAAGCTTTTAGATATATTCATTGATTAAATCCAACAAACAACCTTATGAATGGGCACTTGCATTATCCCTCATCCATCTATAAAGAAACTAAGATAGTGCAGTGCTCTTATGTTCACAGTCTCTGAAGGAGTGGGGGTATTCTTAATGAGACAAGAGGCAATGAAGACAGGTAGGATAAAGGTGTAAGGAAATTTTTAGGTGGAATGGAGAGCAATTGAAAGGATGATCTTTATCTTCTCTACAAAATAGAAGTCAGTAAGGGGAAACAATGGTGAAAGGAAATTAAAAATAGAACTAATGTTACTATGGTTTGGCACTCTGATATTAGACACTTCACATAAAACTTGTACCTATTGCTGACAATAACTTTTCCAGGAAGGTAATATTATTCTCACTTTACAAACAAACAAACAACAACAACAACAACAACAATGAACTGATATGAGGATTTGAGAAGTAGCTTACCAAAAAACTACACAGTCTACAGACTCAACATTGTTTACCACTAAATCTTGGTCCTTTCCTCTGTGCTCTGTTACTTCTCAATTCTCAAGTTGCTGGGAAAATTAAGAACAGGAGAGGTTTAGAATAGACACTGTGGGAAATGATACCCACAGCCAGAGAGAAGTAGCAAAGAATTGCCCAGCAAGTCTGAGAACCAGATCAAATTGTCCTTGCTGGACAATTAGTATGATATTAAAATGGAGTCAATCTGAATAACTGGTTTCCTATAGCAAGGCAGTATGTATGGCATGAAGTTTGAAACTGCTAGAGATATGGAGGTAAATAGACTGGTCCAAGTAGCACTTTAATACCTTAATATTTGCATATTCAAATATTACACTGAGAATATAAAGCAAAATATATATATATATATATAAAATACATGAGAGAGGAACAGAAAATGTCATAGTTCATTTACTTTAATTCCAAAATTTCACATTATAACATATCAAAATTGGGATGTATCTTAAAATGGGTGGCATATTTTTTAACCAAAGACCAAGTAGCTGTCACAACTTACTTGTACTTGTCTGCATGTTCTTGAACTTGCTCATGGTGTTCATATTGCCTTCACTTCAGTTGGGTTGTATTACTTGGGGATACTACAGGCATTGATTTATGTATGCCATTTAAAGAGTCTTCTAAAGAAATATGATTTTGCATTTAAAAAATTATGCATAATCATATGCATATGATTTCATGCATATCATGAAAATTGGTGCTAGGAAGCATAATATGATGTGTTAATGAAGCAAATATTTATGTTAATGAATATATGACAATTCCATATTTTTTTATGAAGTAGCAACTCAAGTGCTTTACATGACATAACCTACACCCAAAAGTAGATACAGCTAGTTATGTTTTGTTACTGAAATATCTGAAAAAGGATTGCCTAACACAAATCAAGCAATCCCACTATTGGTAGGAGAAATGGTCAAATTCCTAGAAATAGATATATTCTAGTTATCTCTTGCTATGTAACAAATCTCTCTCCAAACTAAGGGGTTTAAGAGAATACTGGTCATTTTATTATCCCTCACAGTCTCTGTGGGACAGGAGAGAAGGACTGGCCTGGCTGGGTCTTCCATGTGATTGTAGTCAGAAGGTTAGAGCTGGGCCAACAGGGAGCTGCAGCACCTGGAGACTGCTCAGGCATCTTTCTGTCTTCATCTAATCTCAGAGTCTCTCCCTATGGTCTCTCTGTGTGGGCTACTTTGGGATTTGACATGTCTTGGCAGCCCAGGGAGGTTGGACTGTTCACATGGCAGCTGAAGGCTTCAAGAGTATTTCAGTGAACTAGATAGAGGCTGAATCACCTTTGACAGCCTAGCTCCAGAAGTTTTGAGGCATCATTTCTCCTGTGTTCTGTTGGTTACAAGCAAGTCAGAAGTTTGTCCAGATTTAAGGGGAAGGGAATTTACTTCACCTCTTCATTGGAGAGCAGCGAGCTCTCAGAAGAGCATATGGACTGGGAGAACTTGTTGAAGCCATATTTGGAATATAGAATCTGCCCACAAGATGCAAGAAATGTCAAAGCATCACGAGGCTGGCATTCTTGATTCATTCACTGTGCAGGACTTAGCACTAAAGCATTGAACTTCCATTGAATTTCTTGTTGACTTTGAACAGAAGCCATCTAACTTCCAGCAACATGTGATTCAATCATGGGGTGGGGGTGAATAAAACTACAAAGTTATGCTAATTGAACTCTGGTGTTATGGAAATAAGTTGTCAATCATAAAGGCGTTAAAAGAGGTCAAGATCACATCACCAGTTACACGTCTTCTATGTTTAAATGATTCTAGAAGAGCTCATTCAGTAAGTTAAAATAAGAATCCTAAGTGGTAAGAGAGTGGGCAACATTTTTCTTCAGTAGTGTATAAGATAATTCTGTGCCTTACAATCTATGGCATCTTTGACTTTGAGGAAGGACGATAGTGACATGAAAGCAGGAAGTCAACAGATATTTTATCTTCTTGGTATAGTCAAAAAGGCCCAGAGAGCAAGTGGTACTGGGAATTTTTAAATGTCAGGAGGTAGAAACAAGACTTAAAGATAAAGCAGGAAGTCAAGGAGTATGTTTGAAAAACATTTTACACCCAAACCTCATCCCATCTACCTAGGCTTTGCCCACTGCTCTCTATGTAATTCCGACTCTAATCAGTCTTTCCAACTTTCCCTGGTGAAATTCCTGCCAACCCTTCACAACTCCTTGCAGGTCCTGCCTACTCCACGTTGAGAAGAAATTTGTTGTTGTTTTATAATTATTTTTATTTTTAAATAACTTTTTATTTTTCAATTACAATTGCCATACAATAGTTTCATGTGTACAATATAGTGATTAGACTTTTCTATAACTTACAGTGATCGCTCCAATAAATTAAATATCTGACACCATACAGTTATTATCATATTGACTACATTCTTTATGTAATATTTATATCCACCTGACTATTTTGCAACTACCAATATGTACTTCTTAATCTCTTCTTTTTCACCCTGCCTCCAACCTCCCTCCCATCTATCACCCTGATAAATCTAGTACCCATCTGACACCATACATAGTTCTTACAATATTATTGACCATATTCCTATGCTCTAGTCTACACCTCCATGACTACTGTGTAACTAACAATTTGTACTTCTTAATCCCTTCCCCTTTTCCACCTGTGCCCCCAATGCTTATGCCATCTAGCAACCCTCAAATTGTTTGTATCTCTAAGTTTGTCCCTGTTTTGTTCGTTTATTTTGTTCTTTAGATTCCGCGTATAAGCAAAATCACTTTGTATCTGACTTTCTCTGTCTGACATACTCCACTCAGCACAGTACCCTCCAGGTCCATCCATGCTGCCGCAGATGGCAAGAGCCCATTTCCTTCCATGCCGAGCAATCTTCCATTGTATACTCACACATACCACCCTCTCTTTAGCTACTCATCCATGGACAGACATCAAGGCTGCCTCCACATCTTGGCCACTGTAAATAATGCTGCAGTGACTATATGGATGCACACTTCTTGGAGTAGCATTTGAGGTTTCTCCAGATATATACCAAGAAGTGGGATTACCGGGTCCTGCTTTGTCTTTTGGGATAGCCTTTGTTTTAACGTCTATTTTGTCTGGAATAAGTATTGCTACCACAGATTTTGTTGTTGTTTCCATTTTCATGAAATACATTTTTTTCATCCCTTTACTTTCAGTCTGTGTGTATCTTTTGATCTCAGGTAAGTCTCTCATAGGCAGCATATGTAAGAGTCTTATTTTCTTATCTATTCATCCACCATATGTCTTTTGATTGGAGCATTTAATCCATTTACATAGAAAGTAATTGTTGATAGATATGTAATTATTACCATTTTATTATTTATATTTTTTATCTTTTTTTTCATCTTATAGTCACATTAACATTTCTTTTAATACTGGTTTGATGATGATGAACTGTTTCAGCTTTTTCTTGTGTAGAAAGCTCTTTGTCTTTTTTATTTTATTCTAAATGATAGCTTTGCTGGATAGTATATAATCTTGGTTGCAGGTCCTTGTGTCTAAAAAATATTTGTTTATACCAAGCAAAGACTTTGTCTTATGTTTTCTTCTAGAGCTTTTACAGCTTTAGCTTTCATGTATAGATATAATTCATTTCTAGTTAATTTTTTAATATAATGTGAGTTAACAGTTGGGGTTTATTTTTTAATTTATCTTTTTTTAGCTATCAGGTCTTTTTTCTATTACTGCACCCCATTTTTTATACCCTCTCTCCTCTGAAATCAGACAACCAAGCTCATTGGAAGATATATGAGGTAGAAGCCGAGAGATAGCTATTTTAAAATGCACAAAGATTTAAGGCATCTATTTTGACAATATAGAAGCCTGATTTTGCTGTCTTTAAGGGTCTCATATATTTCACATGGCCACAGTAACAGGGCCTCTGAAGAAGTGACATGCTAATTCCTATACTGCATTGTTCTGAGCTCATTTCATGGTATGTAGTTTCTTAAATCCTAGGCCATCTACTTTACTAGAAATTCTCACACTGTGCCTAGCATAATGCCAGTCACTTGAATAGTACTTGGTAAATTAAATATGTTCTAATGATTGGCAGCAAATAGAAATGACAGGATTTCAGAGTTACTATTTTCTAGAGTGGTAGACTTGCTTTTATGCTATTGTATATTTTCATATATTCGTCAGTGTGTGTATATTTTATTATTTACATGTTACATACATACATAATTTCTTTATATATTATATACATAGAGCAATTTTTATTTATAACATTAAAATATAAAATTATAACATTATAAAATTAAATTTTTATTTATCACATTATATTTACATATAAAATTTTTATTTATAACAAAAAATATATGACTTGAATGAAATAAAATCAATCTAAATAAAACTTGCAATGTTTTCATCTTGCACTCTATATTATGATTTTATACTTAGAAACATAATATAGGATTCCCAATTTTTTAATTGGATTCTGAAGTTAATGTTATAACAATGAAATTTCACATATTAGATTGCTGAATAATCAATAGAAGGACTGTGTTTACTAATAATGAGACTATTACATTTAAGATCCATACCAATTAATAAAATTTCATGCAAGTTGATTTTTTACCAACATTTCATGCTTTAAAGTTAAGCATATTTGAATTGTTTTACTCAAAAACACTTCAGAGATGTGAAGAGCATTGCTGTGCATTTCTCATGAAAACATTTGGATACACCCCCATACATCTATACAATTTTTATATTTATAATCATTCATATTTGGCATGTACCTTCTAAATATGCCAGTGGAAAATAAAATGATTGGTTTTCCTCAAATGTTCAGCAGACACTCTAAATTAGCCAGCTGGTCTCTTGTCGTGGCTGAAAATACATAGCCTTTTTATAAAAAGGGACAGTAAATATATCCATGGCACCAGTCACTTTATATGCAAGTGGAAATTCCATTGGCGCGATGACTTACGATTGGAGGAGAGCAAAAAGTGTATAAGGAAAGAATCAATGAGAACAATGCTCTGCATGCTCTGCAATGGTTCACGAAGAATAATTCATTTTAAGGAAGTGAAACCACCTTGTTTTATGGCAAGGCAGTAATCTGAAGGTCTACATGTTAAGTGTTTTTTCTTTTTATAATTGAAGATTCATAAGTCATTTAAAAACATGACCTCTTAGTACAATTTAATGCACCAAGTCTATTTGCAAAAGTTGTGTTGTAAATCATGATTTATTATGTCATTGTGATCAGCAAAGTGTTAGGAATTCATCTCTCATGATGATACAGTCCTTTCTACATGGTTTCTTTTATGCAGTGGGAAACTCTCCTCTTTCTCCCTTCACTCTATTTTGTTTCTCTTTTATTGTTTGCCTTGTTGTAAACTACCTTGTACTTTTTCTTGGCCTCAATTTTATAATCTGACTTGCAACACCAGTACTTTAGGAAATAAGGGACAAAATGCCATAATAAATAAAACTATATTCTTAGTGAGACTCTGAACTTAGAGGCTCTCAGAGATCATGAAATAATAAACAAATGAAAGCCTGAATGATGGCATTGGGAAGGCTTTCGAGATCTTCTACCTTAGCCCCTTGTTTAAACATGAGACATTGAAACCCGGAGAGGCCAAGTGACTTGCTCAGATAACACCTCCAGTGTGACAACTCAGACTCGCCTCATTCACAAGCCTAGTGCTTCACCCCCTGTCTAAACTGCCATGGTGATTAAAACCAACTGAATTATTTAATTGGTTGTCATCATCTTGATGGCTAAACGATTTGTGACAATTGTCTCTTTCCTTGAGAACTCATTATGCTGTGGTATTGATTGAGCACCTACCCTGTGCCAGGACTATTGATGATACAGCAGAAAGCAAAGAAAACAGAGCCCTGCTTTTGTTCTAGTGGAGTGAGGTTGATAAACAGCATAAGTGAGCGAAGCATGTCTCATGCCGGATGATGGTCAGTGTTTCGAAGAAAAACAGGGAAAGGAAATTGCAAATAAATTTGTATTTTGGGTTAGGGGGGAGAGGGTAGGCAAAAGCTTGAGCAATGTCACCAGAAAAGGCCATAGCGATGTGACATTAGAGTGAAGACCTAAGGCTGTGTAATATGTTTCCTTCATGACTGGAAAATCTTGACTTTTTCTATAAGGAAGAAAGCCAAGATTTCCACATCTCTCCTTCATCTCCTACAAATAGTCAACTCCACCAGATGAACATCCTGATGTCAGAGTTCTTTCATTTACTCAAAATATGTGCATCAATCAGAAGAATATTTTTTATGTTGCCTATCTAGATGTGATTATAGCAACTCTAACTTTGCCCATGAAAAACATAAATGGACTTAGCCAGCATTTGAGAGCTGGGCAGGGAAAACTGGATTTGTGTCAGCTGGGCCACGGCCTGTTTTTCTATTTCTTCTCTGCCCGACATTAAGGCTTAATCGATAGGACTCAGATGAATCACAGCTTGAGAGATCTCCACCGCTTGGAAGCACTTTACTCTGAGACCTAGAAAGCAGAGAACAGGAGAAAAATCATTTGTTTACTTGAAAAAGAAGCAGTTTTCTAACAATGGTCATACCCTCAAATATCTTTTGAAAGAAAAGAATTTTCAATCAACTCAGGAGGTTTAACTGTGAACTAACTTTTATGGCAGGTAGAAGAGAGCAAGCTTTGTGACAGTTGATTTTCTTGTGTTTTGGGTGATGTTAAAAGAAGAAAAGATTCTTTGTTTAAAAAAAATTCAAGAAACTCCATATAAGTACCATAGACAAGAATAAATATGAGACTTAACAACCAAAAACACTTTATGAATGAATGCATAAATTTCCCTTAGAGGCTTTCAGATTTTATTTATATGTCTTAGTTACAAAATTTCTGTTATTTCAGAGGAAAATATATTGTCATCAAATTCCCAAAGCTACCTTCATTTATTTCTTTATTCATTTGAAAATATTTATTCAGTATACATTGCATTTCAGACTCTGAACTAGGCACAGTCTATATGATAAGTTCTAGAACTACCTTTTGTATAGTTTGTGCATTTTCTTATTTCTTTTTTTTTTT
>PVJL010008103.1:16485-70211 GCA_004026885.1 Lyroderma lyra | reverse complement strand
CGTGTGTTTTTTCAATTGGGTGTACCACCGCCGAAACCTGCCCTGTCTGGAAACCTTGGCAATGACATTTGGCGTAGTCCGCAGGATGAGGTGAGTACTACCCCCAGCGCCTCTGAGGGTCCCCGGGTGGAAGAAATGTGGCCTCCCACCTCCCTATGGCACCCAGTGGCCACGTATCTGGCCACATGGACAGCCCCAGAAGACTGGGAAGAGATTAGGCCAACACCTGAGGATATCCAGAAGGCCCTGGAATCTATGGAGCCGAATGTTCCCCTGGCACACCGGAAGGTGGCCGGCCGGGTAGCCTGGATGTTTCTGGCAGTGCTGCGCCACACCAGCTGGGAGATGCAGGAGCAAGCTCACAGGTACGCTAGCTGCAGCGCCAGGAGGAAACGCTGGGGGAGCGCCTGGCGGCTGCTGAACGAATGCTGCAGGGCTCGGAGGGGTCTGTACACTCCTCCAGGGCAGGTAGCCCGGTACCTATATTGCAGGCTCACCCCTTAGTGCAACGGAAGGTCTAGCTGGAGCAGCAAATGGGGCCGGGGGATCAGCCGCAGGGGGCCCCCCAGGCCAGGCAGCATACGACAATGACTGCGTACTCACCCGCTGAATTACGGGAACTGACGAAGCAGGTACGGCAAAGGGCTGGGGAAACAGTACCGGGCTGGCTACTGAGATTATGGGACGAGGGGGCGGAAGGAGCAGAGCTATCCCCTGATGAAATGTCCCAACTGGCCTCCATTATGGTACTCCCCTCCTTGAGGCAAAGGCTGCAAAATATTGCCCACACCCACCATGACGCAGGGAATCACTCCCTGATCAATTGGATAATGGCAGCGGCCCGAACGGTTTGGGCAGATGCCCATGAACTGCCTGAGACTGTGAGCAACTGGTCCACGTACTCGGACCTAGTGCAAATCATACGGGAGATGGGCATGCGACAGATGATGTTTCAGGTACACTACAATAGTCCTGATGAGGAGGTTTTCACCACTAGGATGAAGGACCTCATCCTAGCCTCAGGACCCCCAGGAACTTTCGGGACTATGGCGGCTCTTCTGGCCCCCTATGTAGATTGGCGGGTGCATGAAGTAACAGCCACCCAGCTCGATTGGGGGATGTGGAAGTGAAGCAAAAGAAAAAAGGCGGCCAGGTGAGGTCGCTACAGGGCCCCAAGGGGCCCCCACCCAAAGGACGCCCGAAGAGTAAAGGGGCTCAAAAGGGTGGCATTCAGCCTGCAGTGAGAGTGAGCCGGAAGCAGATGTGGTTTGATGTATTAGCTGCGGGAGTAGCCACAGAGAAAATAGAGCATCAGCCCACGGGGGTGCCGCTGGCTCTGTGGAAGCAGCTGGAACCTGAGCAGCAGTTCACTCCCCTGCCTGCTGCTACACTCCCAATTCGGGAGTTGAGACTGACTGATTTTTACCCAGACTAGGGGTCTGGCCAAGGTACCCGGCTGAGGGGGGACCCGGGGGACCGGAGGCCACATGTTGAACTTGCTATTTACTGGTCCCTCCATAATGTGCAGCGGGTACTAGTCCTTGTGGACACTGGAGCCGATAGCACGTTGTTGTATGGAAACCTGGATCGCTTTAGCGGTCCTACGGCCACCATGGAGGGATATGGAGGCCGGATGATACGGGTCAAACAAGCAGTGGTGACCCTGAGCATAGGGCGATTGCCCCCACAAGACTATACAGTCTATGTCTCCCCTATCACAGAATATATTCTAGGGCTGGATGTGCTGCAAGGACTGGCGATTTCGACGATGATGGGAGAATTTCGCCTGCGCACGCGAGTGGTAAAGACTATTGTTCGGGGGCATCCCCATCATGCCCCCTTGGTATTGCCCCAGGCTCCCCGTGTTGTGCATACAAAGCAATATCGGCTACCAGGAGGGCACGAAGAGATTGGTCGTACCATTCTCAAGCTTGAAGAAGTCCAGATAATCCGCCCAACGCACAGCCCTGACAACTCTCCCGTATGGCCAGTGAGAAAGCCTGACGGCTCCTGGCGAACGACTGTGGACTATCGTGAGCTGAACAAAGTGACGCCCCCATTACATGCAGCAGTGCCCAATGTAATGGATCTGATGGACAAACTCACACATGACCTGGGACAGTGTCACTATGTTGTGGATTTGGCAAACGCCTTTTTCTCCATAGATATAGCGCCGGAGAGTCAAAAACAGTTCGCCTTCACGTGGGAAGGACGATAATGGACTTTCCTGGTGCTTCCCCAGGGATATCTGCACAGTCCCACCCTGTGCCACGGACTGGTGGCTCAGGACTTGGCCACCTGGCGGAAGCCAGCAGGGGTGCATCTGTTCCATTACATTGATGACATAATGCTAACCTCTGATTCTCTTGCAGAGCTCAGGACTGTGGCCATCAGTCTACGAGAAGTCCTGGGAACCTGGGGTGGGCCGTCAACGAAGACAAGGTCCAAGGGCCTGGGTGTCTGTCAGATTCTTGGGAGTTGTCTGGTCGGGTAAGGCTAAGGTTATGCCGGAGGCAGTCATAGATACGATACAGGCATATCCCCGGCCGACAACAGTGAAGCAATTGCAGGCCTATTGGGTTTTGTTGGGCTATTGGAGGGTGTTTATTCCTCATTTAGCCACTTTAACTCGCCCCTTGCATCGCCTGATACGGCGAGGGGCTACTTGGGATTGGACCCCAGAGATAGAGCAGTCATTTTGAGCCACCAAGCAGGCAGTGGCTCAAGCCCAAACCCTATGGGTGGTTGACACCACCCTACCATTCCTTTTAACGGTGTCAGTGGATGACAATGGGTTTGGATGGGGCTTTTGGCAGAAACATGGGACTCGTAAAGTGCCCATTGGTTTCTGGTCTCTATTGTGGAAAGGGGCGGAAGCCCGCTATTCCCTTATAGAGAAACAGCTAGCTGCTGTTTATGCTGCCCTTTGGGCCTGTGAGGCTATAACCGGTCCTAATCCTGTAACCATCCAATCAAGGAATCCGGTAGAGGGCTGGTTGCGGTCTTGGTTACAGATGCCACGGACAGGGGCAAGGCCCTTACCGGCCACAATGTTGTCACAAGGTGGACACATTGCCTATATTTTATCTGAGGGTAAAGATCTTCCTTTAATGGTCTCACTGTCTGCTTTGTCCTACCGCCCAGGCTAACAGCAGGCAATAGTATCCTGTCCTGGGCACATGCTGTTGCTCAGGTGCACAATGTTCCCCACCGCTGGATCTGCACGGAAACACCGGTGGAGGCAGCTGAGGGCCTTCCGTGGTGGATCCACCCGGCTTCCCTACACAGCTGGACGCGGTTACATGCGTGGAGCAGCACCGCTGAATGGGACCAACGACGCCGGGCAGTGGACAACTTGCTCCACAGGGACCATAATAACCAACCCCCTCTGTTTGGTTATGCAATGACTAATGGGTGGGGTTGGGTGGTGGGGGAACATGTAAAACTACGGGAACAAGTCCCGTTGTGTATAGAACAACACCGCTCAGCTGCTAACCGTATCGCTGGTTGGGTGCCCCCACACTTGTGTCAAAATGTTACCCATGTGCTGACCCCTCGCACTTGGTGGAATTCCTTAGGATCCACCTGGCGGTGGATCCTAATGATCCTAGCAATTATTGCTAGCAGTCTGGTAGTCTTTTGCTGTTCCCTATATTGCTGCTGTGGGCTGTGGGCTCAAGGACATGCATTATGGACAAAGTCCCATGTGGCGGCCCTGTAGGGGTGGAGTGTCAGTCCCCAGAGGGTTAAAGCTAAGCCCACTGCAAAGGGTTAAAGCCAGGCCCGCCGCCCAGGCTTGACCTTGGTATAATCAGTCCCTGTCTGGGGCTGAGGAATCCCTGGGGCTGACAGCTACTGCGCATGCACCGCCTTATGTGACCATGAAAACAAGTGCTACTGGGCAGATGCGGCACGATGCCACTTTTGTTTGAATACGTATATATAGTCCCAGGTGTGCAATAAAGTAGCTTGCTTGCTGGTGTGTTTATGGTCCCCCATGTCGGCTCCGCGTGTGTTTTTTCAATTGGGTGTACCACCGCCGAAACCTGCCCTGTCTGGAAACCTTGGTGATGACACCCCCCAAAAGATATGTTGAAGTCCTAACCTCCCATACATCGTAATGTGACCTTATTTGAAGGTGGGGTCATTGCAGACGTAATTCGTTAAGAAGAGGTCATACTGGTCATACCTTACACCAATATGACTACTGTCCTTACAAGAAGAGGGCAATTTGGACATAGATATGCCCCAAGGGAGGATAAGAGAGAAAAAGTTCGAGTTCTGCTGCCACAAGCCAAAGACGTACATGGCTACCAGAAGCTGGAAGAGGCGAGGGAGGATCCTGCCGGAGGCCTGGAGGGAGCAGGCTCTGCCGACACCCCGACTCAGGCTCCCAGCCTGCAGAACTGAGAGGGCACGTGCCTGCGTTTAAGCCACCCAGCCAAGGTACTTGTTACAGCAGCCTTAGGAAACAAACACATTTGAACCCAAAACATACTCTAATTAAAACAGGAAGTAAAACCTGCTGTTTCTCATGGAAAGAATCATCCACCCTTGCATCTAGGGTTTTGAAAGAAAAATTAGAAAGGTAAGAAAGGAATATTTTCCACTTGTCTTCTCTAATTCCACTAGGGTGAGGTTATATAATGTGACTAATTCTTAAAGAAAAGAACCAGAAGCCACACCTCCAAATGAATGCTGAGCCTTTCAAAGTTGTTTCTTATGAATCAAAACACTTAGGACAATACGCAAAACATTTTCTTTTGGTTCAAATTGAAATGTAACAATAACGCAAAGAAACCTTGCATCTTGGGTGGCTTACTAAACAGGTTCCCAGAGCAACAGTGAATATGAATATTCAAAATTAATTATTTTAATGGAGACTCTTGAATTATATACCGCAGATATTAAGTAATGGAAGGAACTTTGACATTTGACACTAAAAAAAAAATGAAAAAATAAAGAAAATGAGGCCCAGATTGGTTTGAAAACCCACCCAACATCTCAGATGTCTGAGCTGGCAGCCTCAGGCTAGAACTCAGTCTGATGAGAGCTCTAACTGCCTGTCGGAGCAAGTGCTTTTGGCCTGGTTTTAGTAAACGTCATGGCAGAGCTTCTGCTTTGTGCAGCTCTCAGAGCCCTTCATAGACCCATCTCCCTTAAAAAGGTAAAAAAAAAAAGAAGAAAAAAATCAGTATTACAATCTTACCCCTACAGTGGTTAAGGAATTTGTAAACTTCTTTGACAAAGAGGCTACTTCATTGCACATTGCAGTAGTTAATCTGAAATTTAAAAAAAAAAGAAAAGAAAAAGTGGTTTTGGGATTTTCAATAAAGTAAAATAATTTAACCATCAAGACAATTATTGATATACATACAGTTTTCCACTTAAAAGACTGGCACACAAGCTTGAACATGCTCTGTAGAAATGTTTTTCTCAATAATCTTCCATGATTCACAAACACAGTTTAATCTAATCCTGGTTTTGTTTGCATGCTTCATTAAAGAACAATCATCTAATTCAGTCTACCTCTTTTTGGAGTCAAAAACCACATACAAGACAATACCAGTCTTGAGCTCCACATGGAGAGGGGTATAAAACTGTTGCCACGTGGATTTTCTCCACCTTTTTGGTCATTTTTGAATAATAATGAACATTCATTGAGGTACTATGTTAAGTACTTATATATGCATAATTGCACATAATCCTCACAGTGACTTTATGGATTACATTATTATTTGCATTTTATATATGAAGAGACTGACACTTAAAAAGGTTAACTAACTTGCTTAGGACATGCAATAATAATAGCTGGAATTCAAACTCAAGTACCTCAATGTCTTGATTATGTTTTAACTAGATTCTTCAAAATAAAGATCCTGTAGAATATGTTTTTAAGGCTTATATCAAAACTCCAAGTTTATCCCAGCCATTCTACTTCTAAGACTTTACCCTAAGAAAATGACGCAAGATGGACACAAATACTTCACCAATGCAATGTTTGTCATTAACATTACAGATGATGACAATAACTGAAAACAATCTAATTAACTAACAATGTGGGTACTGTTTGATTTTTAAAAATAATTAATATATATGACTTTTACAAATAATGATTAAAATGTTATGAGAAAAACAATAACTCTAAGAATCTTACATGTTAAAAGATCTAGTGAAGTCAGTAGAGGTAGCCTTGTATTGAGAAATAGGTATCTTTCTTTAAGCCATGTATTCAGATTTACAGAGCAACATTCATCATTCTATCCTTCCCTCCCTCCCTCCCTTCCTCCCCCTCTACACCCAAAACATATTTGCAGAAAGGGTGAGGAGTAAGGCTAGGAGGTAGCCCAGGGCCAGTCTATGTTCTTGGGCAGGTGGCTGGAGAGGCACTAATTTGGCACAAATGTGAGGTCTCATTACCCTTTGCTATGAAGCTCAGTAAGGATGGGACAGTCAGGGCTGGGGATCACAAAGGAGCTAAGAGTAAGGTCCTGCTACCCACATTCAGTAGGCTGACCAGATGTACCAATTTAAATGGCACCGAAAACAATAGTACTGTCCTGTTTCAAACGGTATCACCTAGTATCATTGGGCTAAATTCAAGGTGTCAGTAGGCTGACCATTGTTTTCTGTCCTGTTTAAAATGGGGCATCTGATCAGCCTAATATACAGGGACTTCTGAACTTCAGCCCTCCTCTTTCAAATCAGTACAGGAAATATAAAATGGTACATAGATGTTTTCCTTAATATTTTAAACTTACCTATTTTGCCTTTTCCTCCTCCTTCTATACACTGAAGTAAGTACATATTTTTATCTAGCCATATAAGGGCAGGGTTGTACTGTTCTTATAATAGTTTTGATTTTCATGTTCGATATGAAATTCTAGACTAGATGACAAATCCTTACAAGTGGGGAAAAATGCCACCAGTTGTGCAGACACTAGGATTTGACTTTTTGGAAGATCTTTCCTCTAAAATTTGGCTCCCCGATCTGCAGTGCCAAATTCAGTGATAAGCAAAGATTAGTTAGCTTGTGAAGTGAGTGAGTGTGTTGAGGTGTCTGTGTGTGCCCATATATTTTTAGGAGGCTCTTCTTTGGCTCCTGTGTCTGTAAAATAATGAGACAATATTTGAATCTGTGCTAATTTTCTATTCCACAACGTATAGTCACATGTGTAAAAATTAATGGCATGTTTTTCAGCTCCGTACCAACTATTTTTATGAATACTCGCTCCATACCAAGTATTTTCATGTATACATGTGTAAAAAGTTACATATATATACACACACACACACACACACACACACTCATACACATTTTTGTTTCTAAAGAAACTAATGACAGCCTCTATTTATTGGAGGATGTAACATACAACAGCACACATGTACATACATGCAATCCACAGTGAACTGGCTTACACTAGTGACCACTGTGGGCAGAATTCCAAATATTTGGAGCTGGTATAAGTCCCCAGGAATGGTGAGGGTGTGTTTGCATATTTTTGTGAAGCTCGCTGAGCAGTCACATTAAGGTATCCTTTCTCTATTCGTGTGGTATGTTGAAAATGTCATTACCCTCAAAGGTCCGCACTTCCAAGACTCTGATCAATTAAAATACACAAACACTTTGCTCTGACTGATTTAGGGTGTCTTCCATTAAATCTCCTCATAAATAATTCCTATAATATCTAGTTAATTATTATTATTATTATTATTATTATTATTGCTAATATGGTTCATTTCTTAAGAGAGTCCCAGTTCCTTAAGATGACCACAGAACACTGGAATTATTGACTTGAAATCTGAATCTCTAGTTGCCTAGGGTGTGTGTGTTTCAATAGCACATGTTTATAAAACTGGAAAAATAAGAATTCTAAATAACATTTACTTTATCAGAACTTTTGCTTGGTCCTGGGCTGGTTTTTCCTCTTCTTGTCCATGAAGAATTAATTCTGCTACTTTATGAAGCTGTTCGATACAGCGTGCTGTTACTTCTGCCAGACTTTCGATGGACAGCATGTATACCTCCTGAAATAAGTCAATGCAAGTAAGAAAATTATTTGCTAAGGCTTTTTCTTTAAAGCCCTATGATATTAAAATATATTTCATTCTTGAAAAAGTAACTCAAATATGACCTGAAAAAGTTTACCCAAAGATTAACAGGCATGTCTACAACTTAGTCTAAGTGGAAATGCTGCCTAAAATGGAGGTTCCCAGGGACATGGCAGTCCTTTGTCACTCTTATGTCTCTAGTTCTCAGGGCAAAGCTGGGCATACAGGCAGGTGCTCAAGAATGCATGGACAAAGGCCGCTGAGGGGACCAGTCCTCAATGGACATTTTTCCTAAGAGTGACCTTGTTTTAAAAATTACTTTCTTTACAATTAAAATCCAATGTAAATTGAAGTTCCTGCAAACTGATTTTGAACATACAGAGGATATAAATTACACACATATCTATTTATTAAACTATAGAATAAAATCTATGGCAATACTATTTATTTGGAAAAAGTTTCAATGACCTCATTAGCTACGGGGGCATAAAGACATTTTACAGTTACAAATTGGCAGACAAGATGGAATTTTACCCTCAGGATAAATCAACTATGTTCTTATTTCCTTTAAATTATAATTGTAGAGCTGTGGAGGAAAGCTACAATACGTACCTATGCTAAGTCCTGGACTGCCTTGGCACAGGGAAATAGTGTTCATTACATTACCACTCATATTTATAATGAAGAACAGGGTACAAATGAAAATGACATGGCTTTGCCACACTTCAAACTGGGCTGCTAATACAATTAACCTAACATTACTGTTCTTTAGGCAGACAAGCTAAATAAAGTACTTGTACCTCAACCGTCCGAGTTCTCCTTTCTTCCTTTTCATCTTCCGCAGGGCTTCCAGGTTTCTCTTCCTTTTCCTCCTCCTTAGTTTTCTCTTCTGACTCTTCTGTCACACTTACTGGCACCACGGTTTGATCTCGTCCCACCCAATCGTGAGCTTTTTTCATGGCCTGCAAAGGCCCCCAGCCAAAGAAATACATTTATTATGCAAATGCGGAGAGGAAGAAATTCCAGTCTTAAGACTAGGATCAAGTTTCCCTAAACCTTCCATGCTGGTCCATTTAAAGAGTATTGGGCAATTCCTTAACCTCCTTAAAAACACCTCATTGTTGCCTTCCTGTGAGTATAAAGAAAGAAAAGGGGACAGAATAGAAAGTATAGACAGAACATTAGAGGGACGGAGGAATTCGTAAAAAGCACTCCAGAACGATACTCAGATGAGAATAAAAATGACAGTCACCTTGAAAGAGCAATAGTATATTTTTCATGGCCAACAGTAAAAGAATAACATACTTTTTAAATATGTAGCTTAGGGATTGAGCCAGGGTCACTGCTAAAGCAAATTTCTTCATGTGCTATGTCTCTCGAAGTCCTTAATGTTTCATGAACCTTGTAATCTGTCACGCTGGGAAGATGATAGACTCTCTAGCTGTGCTGGGTCTCCCGACCTCATGCGGGGAGGGGGTGGGCTGTGGGAAAGAATGGCTCCTCTCTGTGACTAGTTTAATTTCACAGGAGTGCAGGTTGAGCAACCCGCAGCCTAAAAGATTACACCTCAATTGAATAAGCAGAAACCACCTTTCCTATCTGATCATTCTAGTTTCAGCCGTTTACTTAAATAAGAGTTGTGTCTGAGGTTAGGCTAAACTGACTTCTTATCTTAGGGCATACACGTCCAAGTTCAAGTCGTCAGTGCTGAATGGCAAGTTAATGGCAAGGAGATTCGGGGAGACCAAACCCCACAACACTGTCCTTGGTGTGTCCTCCTTTAGGGACAAGGGTTTACCTGACTATGTAAATAAAGCAGTGAGGGCTTGGAGACACCACACACACTCTCTGAGCAGTGGCAGGTGCTTCACAGAGATGAATGAGGCAATTTCCCACTGTGTTCAAGTCACTGACCTGCCAGAATTGGTGACCTCTGTCAGAGACCCAGAAATTACTCATGTCCCCTCCTCACTGCCTCATTCTGCCCTTTCCTCACCCACCTGGATAAATGAGGGCCTGTGCCAACTACTGCTCGCTGACGAGAAGAAAGGGAAAACAGAGAGAGAGAGACAGAATACGAAAAATGACACAGTCTTAAGTAATTAATGATCAGTGTCCTCAATACGAAACTCCACAGCAGATCTCGTACTAATTCGCAAAACACTCTGTGGTACTATCAGAGCAACCCGGACCATTAAAGCTGGGACACTCTTAAGACAAGACGAAGCACCAGCATTCTGGGTGGGAGGGGACATGGGGTTGACCTGGAGGATGCGCTTCTCTCTGCCTAAATCTGGCGTGTCACACTCTAGTTGGAGAGGAGAAATGGAATTTGACAAAGCCCCTGGGCGACTGTGCACCCTTCTTCTCTCCCTGTGCTGAAGATAACCAGTGCTGTGATATAAAATTCTATTCTGAGAAGTGACTTGTTCAAGGTCACAAGGTAAATTACTAGTGAAGCTACAACTAAAATACAGGCCTCACGACACAGTTCACATTTCATTATGTTGGCTCCTCATATCTTAATTACTGACCTCAGACATCCCTCCACTCATGTGCCACTTGGGAATTGGGGTTTTTCCATTTCAGGTGGACCTCCAGAAGTTTATAACCGAGACCTTCCTTTTAAAAACAAAAACACAGACTTAGCCAGTGCTGACCTTATTGAGTTTGTCAGGTGTGGCCGCAACATGCAATTCAAAGAGAAGCTCTGTAAGCATGCTAGCAAATTCTTCTCCCTTTTCTTCGGAGCCTAGAAATAGAAAATGATGGAAGTAAGAAGCATGATTAATTTTTTTATCTTTCAGAAGATGGCAGCTCCCCCAACCTTATAGCCTGCCCTCCAGCTGCTGGGCAAAGACGCATTTCAGCCACACAGGAGCACAGCGGTAAGGCAGTGTCCCCAGTGCTACCTGGGGCTGGCCTGAAGGCAACATGAGGGTGGGGAAGGATTTATCAGTCTTGTTGTCCAGTAGCTATTTGCTGAAAGAATGACAGAATGAGCACGGTGAGTGACTTCCCAGGGCTGGGCGACCTGAGGCAATACTGTATTTATGACTTAGGGTATTGTTATGCTTAGCATGGTAACCCTAATGATCCTGGGGTGCCCTTTTCTGTCCACAGAACCACAGTGCTGAGCAAGCAGAATTAGTCTCAATGGATGGTCTACTGTCTAACAATATTATGTATGGGTGTGTGTGTATATATATATTTTATGTATGTGTGTGTGTGTGTGTGTGTGTATGTATATGTGTCTGTATATATATTTATATATGCCTACCAGACGTCCCATTTTAAACAGGACAGAAAACAACAGTACTGTCCCATTTCAAATGGTACACATGGTCAGCCTACTGGTACCTTGAATTTAGCCCAGTGAGACTAGACTGACTGTACGTACTGTTTGAAACAGGACAGGACTGTTGTTTTCTGTTCCTGCTAAAATGGGACTTCTGGTCAGCCTACATTATCTCTCTGGAGGAACTTCCCAAGGTTTCCTAAGATACCTGTCCAGTCCTACAATATTTCTTAATGTCTTACCTCCAAGATTGGGAGCTACCTAAGTACAGAGAAGGTATTTGTTTTGCTCATTCCTGAATCCAGAGCATCTAACACAGTGCCTGGAACACAATAGGTGCTAAAATGAATATTTATTGAATAAGTAATTCATTAACAAATTATATTATATATATATATTGATTATATACAATGTGTAACATGTTACATATAATATGTATTAAAGTAAATTAATATCATTGGTGGGCAATAAAGAGGAGAACTCTTTAAAAGTTACAGTCTTCACCAAGGCAATAAAAATAGAAAAATAGCCTTTTAAAATCTCTTCACAACAGTGGTAAACCAAATTACAGACCCTGGTGGTGAGATAAGATTACACACTGCTGGAAAGACAAACAGGCAAACATGGGTTAATGCAAGGAAGTGCAATATTTAAATTATCTAAAATGACAGGTTATTACATTTTCAGAAACTGTCAAACTATTTAAGTGTTAGAAAGATTTTAGGAATGTCAGTGCTTATAAGAAAAATATTTGATGAAAATCTTCGGGTTTCTCCCAGAGTTTTGCTCCTGGATTAGCTGCTCACCCCCAACGAGAAAATCTCTGCAGCTTTTAGATAATCCTTCCCCCTCTCTGGATGCGTCACATTCAATCTTAATTGAACTGATTTAATTCTGCTACTCTTTCCTCTCGGTTCTTCTTTAAGTGCTTGAATGACATTTATTTATTAAATTAATTAAAATGAATAGTGGTTTGATCATATGAAGAGTTCCTTTGGGAAAATGGATATATTACAGGAGATAACAGGGTTCTGTCACTTAAGGAAAGACAAATTTAGGCATGCTATTTAGGACTTTAATTTTTTTTCTTTTTTTGGCATACATTTTAATAGTATTGAATCGTTTCCTCTCCCAGAAATAGCACGAGCTGGGAATGCAATACTGAAATACTGCCGTGACTTGGGCTGGCAACAATATCTCTTTGACGTTGGGGGGAATGGGGGAATCACTTTTTATCCTTTCTGAATGAACCTCCAATAGGACCAAGGTCAACCTCAGGGGTCAAGAAATGGAAGAGAAAAATAGCCTGGCTCTTTTTTGGTGATGGTTATTCCGAAAAAGAGGTATCATGTATGTAAGTTTATCTGAGTCCAGAATGCTAACTTCATGACCTTTGACAGCTAGCCTCTCAGTTTCATTATTAAAACAAAGACAAAGTCATAATACATTATGACTTTGCAGAAACATACAAATGTACAAAAACATTATTCTCCAACAGTCTCTTTGACGCTGTTCTTTCTATGTTTCAGTGTAATTGATTCTTCTATTATGATACAATGAGCAGAAAGCTCATTAAACTGAAGACATATAAGTTCCACATGGGGGCTAAAGTGGGAGATGGTGTTTAAATGGACAGTTTGCAAATGCTTAGGATAATCTTGTCTTGAGATCAAGGCTAAAGCATTGGAGCTCTGATGTGCGAGGTCTGATTAAAGGTATGTCACACACCTGGGCACAAAACACTTCAGCTACTTGACAATATGGATGCACATTATTACTATTCAGCATGTGGGTAATAATACATGTGATCATAAATAAAAGCCACAATTTACTGCACCTTTACTATATTCCTGGAATTGTGTTTGCACTTTAAATAATAATCACAGCTAACATTTTAAGCGATTCTGTGTGCCAGGCACTGTAATATATATTCTAATTTGGTCCTCACAATAGCCCTTGGAAATATGTACCATTGTCTCCATTTTACAGGTAAGATATTGAGTTTTAGTAAGGTTATATAACTTGCTCAAGGCAATATACCAGGCAAGTGGTGAGAATGTTTCAAATGGGACACTTTGGATGGTCCTAGAAGCCAGCCCTGTGTGTCCATGGTTGCTTGACCTGTCAGCATAACCTACACAGAACCACTGTAGCTCTAGTGCTTGGTGATGACATCAGTAAGAAATCACATTCCACCTACATAGCAAATGTTTTACTATATTCTGCCCCCAATGGACAACCTAATCATTCAGCATGTTCAACTCTGAAAACATGTTTTCCCCTCTCAAAGAAGCCTTGCTTCTCACCAAATAGGTCCTAGTGTCCTTGGCTGTGTCCTCATCTCATTGGCTGGCTGGAGGATCATCAGGAGAGTGTACCTGGTTCAGTTCAGTGACTGACAACCTGACACATCACGCCCTGGTGCCCTGGGTGTTTTTGTCAGAACTGTACTTTTTAGATGAAATGTAGGCCACTTTTAAGTACACCCTAACTCCTACACATATAAATTAAAAGAAGAAGAAAAACATAAAAAAAAAATCCACTGAAAGACCTGCCAACCATCAACATCAATCACATTCAACAATTTCCACATGCAGATAAAGTTAGACAGTGGAGCATAAACTCTACTCATCGGGACTCTGTTTAGTGCATTAACTCCTTGTTCATTCGACCACATGCATTTACTGCATGCCTGTCATATGCCAGGGATTGTGCTGGACACCAGAGAAATAGAGATGCCTCCGTCAGGAGTCCCTGCCCTGGGAAAGCAAGGATTATAGATCAATGTGACCAAGCTCCTGGTTGCTCGGAATGTTTGGGAAACACTAAATTAAATAATAGGAGCACTGAATTAAATAATTCCACCTCGTTCAAAGGGCTGTGTGGATTAATAGTAGTTTCATAAGGATTATATCAACAGTTCGTCTTGCTATTAACTGATTATTTTTCTTTACCTTGTTCTTCTTGATTCTCTTCATTCTCTAATTCCTTGGCTGCAAAGATGTCTTTAATGGAAATTAGGTCATTTTTTAAGAGTTCCAGCTTCTCTCCATCAAATGATGCTAAAAATGACTGAACCTGAAAAAAGAAATAGGTCAGCATAACTGCCATTTTTTCTTCTCAGAGAACATTTACGCACAGCTGTCCCCAGTTCTCCCAGCACTGAGGTGACTCGTGGTGTGGGAGGTAACACTGAGTTGAATGTTGGATTTACCGCCTATTAACTGTGCAAATTTGGGTCGGTTACCTAAGCTCCTTTGGCCTCTGTTTTTAAATTTTTAAAGTGAGATCTATACTGCACTCTGTGACCCTTTGTGCAGTAAGTGAAATAACGAAGGTGAAGTTCATCACACAAGTGCACACAGCCGATGCTACATAAATGGTCTATTACACTGGTGACAAACACACATCACTGTCAATCCTGGATTCAAATATCAGCTCCTCCCTTACTATTTATGTGACCTTGGGTAACTTACTTAACCTTTTTATGTCTGGGGACTAATAGCATCTACCTTATAAGATGGTTTTAAAGGTTAAATGAAATAATGTATCTAAAAGTACTTATAATGATGTTCAAGAAATTACATATATATATACACACAAACACCTATACACATGTAAATAAACATATAGATAGATGTTATATTTTATATATACACATATATATAGTACATATATATACATGTATAGTTGCAGATGTGGGTTACTGTACTGGGGTTACAAAAATGCACAAGACACAGTTTTCTTCTCAGAGATTTTGCAGTCTAGAGGAGGGAGGCCCATGGTAACCAATAAATCCCTGACAGCTGTGAATGGAGTGAGAGTGGGTGCACCAGGGAGGGAGCTGTCAATCATCCAAGGGAGATGAGAGGATGTGCAGGGAAACTTCACAGAGGTCTGATGTCCTCCCTGAACAACTGTCCTTCCTGCCCACTGTCTTTGGAATCCCTCTTTTGAAACTATCCTTTGTAAACATTTAAAAATTATTTGTACAGATGGTCAGGCATCCTCTGTGAAACTGAAGATTGATTTGAATTTCCCAAATGGACAAAGTGCATGGAGAACCATATACAGAGGATGCCAAAAAATGTCTACACATTTTAAGAAAAAGAAAAACTATTAAAATGGTAACACTCAGTACATACTGATAACAAAAGATGAATACAAGCCACGTTTCACGTCTGCAATTACAAGAGGTGCTAAAAGTGGTCACCATCAGCACCCAGACACTTCTGATTACAGCAAACTACTGCTTGAGCAATGCTGACCAAAGTGCCCACTTGTATCGCTGTGCATGTCATTTCAATTTCTTCAAGCAGTACTGCCAGTGTAGCTGGTTTTTTATGGTACGCCACATCCTTTAAGGTCCCCCATAGGTAGAAGTCAGGGGGTGTTAAGTCAGGAGAATGTGGGGAAAACTCAGACAGCATTCAAATACCACTTCAAACTGCTCTTGCACTCCTTGAAGGACAACCATGCTTCTGCCATTCTCTTTGACTGTCCTGCCTGTTGCATGGTGACGCTAGCATTCATTTGATAAATGCCATCTTTTGAGCAAACATCATACTATACATTACTAACATAATGCAATTCAACTTAGAAAAGTAATACACACATAACATCGCTTAAAATGTGTATACATTTTTTTGGCATCCAGGTAGAAAGTGAAGTATGACTATATGGTAGTGAGGCTTTTCCTTTTCCATTCTGCAGGTCTAACAATTGCTCTGGAAGAAGAGCCAGCAGAGGAACCAACATGCCCTTTAGAATATGTTTTACTATTCACAATGGCAGTAGATTCACACATTGGGATAAGTGAGAGAGTCAGAGAGAGCCTCCAAGAAGCCAGAACAGCATTTTCCTAAATGCGGCTAATGCAACCTGTGCCAAGGCTCTGGGAGGAAGCTCAGGGGGATGTCATCAACACAAAACCCATGAACTATCGAGTTTAGCAGGCGGAAGCAAATGGGCCCGGCATGATGGCTGCCACCCATCCTTATTGTCCTGACCTTTTCAGACCTTCATTTCAGTTCAAACATTCATGTTTAGAACTCAGAGTCCTAGATGTGCCCACATCATATTCCTACACTTGAGATATATTTTCTAAAAACTGTTTTCTACCAGTAAAAAAAACAAGTAATTGATTAAACATGTCAGAACACAACCCTTAGTGAAAATGTATGCACACACGTGAACAGTTTTGTTTCCCTGTGTCTTCTGGAGGGAAGCCATCCCCTGGGAGTCACTGCAACGGGGTCTTCTGTTTGGAATCCCCTAGGAAGGGTTCTTTTTAGCAAAGAACACCTTTGTCAGCATCTGTCTACTACAGCATCTCTTTTGCTTCCTCCTAGTCCATCCAAGGGCATTGAATTGTTACTTCAATCCAAATATAGTAAGTAATTATGTACTCTTCTGTAAGTACTTGTGGGATGCTGACGATACGCTTGCACTGTGGTTAAGTGTTATCAGGGACACAAGGGTAGACAGCATGCCTTGTAAATCTTTTCCCTGAATGGAGATGTGGGGTGCCATGGTGAACATTCCTGTTTACTATTTTTATAAACTATTGAGTATAATGGCAAAAAAAAAGTTTCTTCCTTACGATTTATAGCACACCACATTACCATGCCTGTTTCCATTCTAGAATCAATCCTATAGGTAGTAATTCTAATAACTCCTTATATATTTCTATACACCTTAAGTTTTAGCCAATGGAATGTCAGCAGAGGAGATGTGTATCATTTCTGTATCAAGGCTTTTAAAAAATGGGAGTGTCCCCTCTACATTTTTTCTCCTTATGCTGGTGGAATTAAGAAGACAGCCGGGTCCTAGAGGATGGTAAAAGCCAACACTTTAGACTTAGACACAGGGGAGTCCACAGGGACAAAGGAGTATGCCCACACAGAGCCTACACTCCCACTTCTAGACCACTCTTCAGGTAACTCTCTGAGTTCCCTTCCATGGCCTGTCTGAACCTCTTTCCCATAGACTGTGCTCCTATGGCGGGACCATCTACTGGCCCAAGGTCTAAGCCCAAAGGATGGCCAAGAGGTGTTGAATTGCAGGAGGTGTGGATGGAATATGAATTAGGGCATGCTTGTCCAACCTGTGGCCCAGGATCTGCATGTGGCCCAGAATGGCTTCGGATATGACCCTGAGACATTACAAAAATTATGCACAGACCTTTTTTTTGCTCATCAGCTATTGTTAGTGTTAGTGTATTTTATGTATGGCCCAAGACAATTCTTCTTCCAGTGTGGCCCAGGGAAGCCCAAAGGTTGGACACCCCTGAACTAGAGCATCCTCACATGGGCACATGAGGCTCCTTGAGGGGAGAGACAGTAGAGATAACAGGAGGAGAGCAGGCAGTAACATGGTGTGGAAACGTGAGGAGTCAGAGAATTCTAAATAGGAACCTGGCTTCCTGGTTATTATGAAAGTATATTTGTCAAAGTAGGATAACAGGCTATATTTTCTTTAACAGTTTGTTTCCAAAAGTTATTTGACTTTTAAATATTTGGTATAGGTAGGGGTTGCCATATGACATACAGGAAGTTTAGTTAAATTTGAATTCCAGATAAACAATGAAAATTTTCTTAGCATGAGTGTGTGTCCCAAATATTGCACAGGACATGCTTATATTTAAAAAAGCACTCATTGTTTATCTAAAGTTGAACTTTTAACTAGCCTTCCTGTATTTTTATTTGCAAAATCTGGCACCCCAGGGTAGGTCTCCACGTGTGTGCTTACCACGTGTGTGTCTGTGAACATTAGGATGGGCCTGGTGGGGCCACCAGGTGGACAGGGCCTGGCTCCTGGCTCCTTCAATGCAGGAGAGCTGACCAGGCACCCCCACCTGGGACTGTTTGAGGAGTGAGGATAACTCCCAATGGTTCAGACCCACACATTTTTAGAACTGGTTATTACAGCACACGGTGACTCTCATTGCTAAGCTAAGAACAAAACTCTGCATTTCTTACTATAAAAACCACAAAAAGCTCCAGGCTGGGGAAAGAATGCTGAGTCTGTGGGAGCAGTGTGCAAACAGAGGGAAATGCACCCCTCTAGGGACCTGACTTCCCTCCTAGCGCATTGGTCCTTGGAGGCTCTTTAGAACCTGAGGCTGCTGTACAGTTAGGTCCTGTGACAGAGCCCACTAGAGTGAAATCTCTCTCTCTAAAGAACTTTAAGAGGCCGTGCAACCCTGTAATGTTTAGTAATAAATAACAAATATGTATAACATGAGAATGCATATAAAAATAAAACGTCATCAACATTATATTGCATATACGTATATATGTGTAAAATGGCAGCTAACCTTTATTATGTTTTAACCAGGATGTAACTACCTTCACATGGATTATCTCATTTATTTATTTTAATAATCCTATGAAGTCAGTTTTTATTATTATTCCTATCTCATAGATAAGGAGATTGAGGTAAGACAGGTCCCAAATTATACAGCTACTAAGTTGTATTTTATTACATAATGTCTGACTCGAAACCCAGCTCTTACAGGGAAGACGTTGTGCTTCAGTGCAAAACTGCCTTTTCTAGACCATATTTTAGCAGATTACCTGATTCTGACTCTATGGGAGTAAATTTATAACTCTGTACAGTATAGATGGCGGATATCAGTGCAAAATAATTCTTATTCATAGACATGGGAATAAATTTTGTCCAGTGGAGGGACAAACTCCCCTCCTGTGGACAAACCAGATTTCTGTCCATTTGCACCACTCATTTCAAAATTGCTTTGCTCCCTATGCATTTGTAGTTCTTTGGATTTTCCTGTAAACTGGTTATAACATCTGTCTGGTTCCTTCATTTAATTAATGACCTAAATAAATTCTTTGATGTGTGCTCACTTTACATCTGTATTAGAGTCATGATTTGCTTTAAAAAATTACCTGTTAACAGTTTAACCACAAGACTATCACTGATGGCTCATAGGTGACAAAGAAGGAAATAAACACAGATAGTAACGTATCTGTGCGTGGGGTAGGGGTGGGTCTCCATCCTATTTGTTTCTTGGTTGCCTGTCACGTGGCAGAGGTCACCTTCCCCTGACTAGGTGGGCATCGAGAATGTCTCAACTTCCTCAAAGTCCAAACGCAAGAGGATAAGGCCTAAGGAGAGTCAAAGTCACTTTGCCATTCTAAGGCTCACTTCCAAGTTCACCTTCCTCTCCCCGGTGAATGTTACCAGGACGGCCCATAGGCCTGTATGGTGGGTCCAGAGGACACTGCCCTGTGGCCTCCACTGGAAAAATACCGCAGAGTAGGCCTGACATTCACACAAAAGAAATATATATCCAATTAAATGAGTTAATGGTTTTAAAGTACTTAGAACAGTGACTGTGTAAGTGTCTTATAAGTATTTGCTAAATACACACACACACCCCCATGTATTATACGGCCTTTAAAAAAGAAATCACCAAACCCTGATTTCTGCCATTCGTGTTTGATTTCTTGGGGTCACAGTGGGAGAATGTGAACATGCAGGTTGTTAGGTAATGTCCCAGGTTTCGGAAGTTCAGTGGCATTACCAAACAGAACTGCAAGCACGAGTGAAATCATCTTGCCCTTCATAACATAACATCGGTGAATAACTATATAAACAATCAAACTATATTAAAACCCTGCAGTCTGGAAGAAACATCAGCTGCTTTGTTTTCACTGGGTGGGAAGAAGACATGGCCTGGAGGGGCAGCTCTGACCTGAGTACTATGTCACCAAAGGGAGGCACAGGGCCAGATGCCTGACAGCCAAGTTTTGTGTAGCCTTTTGCACCATCAGGGAGGGGTTGTAATGACTTGTATTGCATTGGTCATCTTGGGGATTAGGAGAGATAAGAGAGGAAATAATATGGAGCATGATGGGGTCATGAGTCTGTACAGTATTTGTGACCTGAGCACAATAATTATGAAGCTCTAAAATGAGATATTTTAATGGCAGAATTTCTAGTTTCTTGTTTAAGAAAACCTATTAATAAACACATTTTTTCAGATGACCAGCACAGACATACCTTGCTTTCACTTTCATTGGACAGAATCTCCAGGGCCTCCAGGTGTGACAAACCTTGATACTCATCAAACAGCAACCCGTAGTGTGCAGTCCTCTCGGCTGTGAGTTGCTGCGCCAATCTCTGCTTCTCCTTCTCCTTGGCCTCCCTTAACATCTGCAGAAGCACACATGTGCGCACGCTTAATGTATGTCAGAGAGCCCTATTTTCTGCATGAGACATAGGGGGAGGGGAGGACGGACTTTGCATTTGTGAGGAGTAGGTTTTGGTCACTTTGGAATTTCTAAAACAATGATTTTTGATTGATTCTACTGACAGTTTCTACATAATATTCCACTTTGAATTTTACATGTTCATTATGTATATATAGGTGATGACAAAACAAAGCAAGAATTCTATGCCCGGGAATAGGACTGGAAAGAAGCACAATAAAAGCTTCCAGTGGTTTCCCCAGAAGTGTTTTCCATGGGTGTGATTAATATTCTTATTCTCTAAAATAGGTGTTCCCAACCCCTTGTTTTTAAAACAGCCGTTTTTAAATACTGACACTTTTGTTCAGTGTCTATCTTAATGTAAAGTAGTGGAAATGAGGTAAAAAGTTAGGAAAGAAAAATTACTACACTAAAAATACAAACCACAGATTTAATTTTTACAATATTCATTAACAGTTAAATTTTGATAATGATGATCAAGTATTTAAACATTAAATTAAAAAAAAAACTACTTGAAAAGAATCTCAATTTTAGACAACACACTTAGTTTTACTCAGTCAATAACTAAACTGATCAAACAGTCTGGCTATGGATGTGTTTATATGTTTGAAGAAGTTCTAGAAATGTCACAAATGGACTGATCTGAAATTGTGCATAATGATTGGTAGAAGAGTGATTTGGGGGAAAGGTTCACAGTCACACCCTCACCCATCATCATTTGCTAATATCCAAATTTGAAGTGTTTCCATTAATGGTGATTCAAACTTAACATTTATTGTTCCATAACTAATGGTTTGCATTTTTTTACTTTATTTGTTTTATCACCATTACTGATTATTTTTTGCGTGCCCTTGAATAGCCCAGCATGTACCCCTGCAGGTACGTACTGCTTGGGAACTGATGCTCTAAAAGGTCGTGAAATTTTTATAAGGAGCAAATTTATGTGCACTAGAAAAATTTAACCTATTGTGATAGGATTAAGTGCAACTTCTGCACCCCAGTAAGCAATAAAGCAGAAGTAAGCTGATGTGATTTATCTGAGTTACATTATTTTCAAACTTTTTTGTGTGGTTATTAAACCTCTTCTATAGAAAAAATAATAATGAAATATGAACCCATAACATATTCCTCATCCAATACTGAATATAAGTAAGAATGCTAGTTTATCAGTTCTGATTGGTCTTGAAAACTGTGAACTGAGTTCCTCTCCATGTTGATAATTTTTCTTGTTATTTTTTACTGTTATTGATTAGATAAAAACACAAGTCCACTCTCAAGCTTCTGCACTTGCTTCCTTTGATTCTAAGCATTATTTATTTGATTCCTCATTAAGTCTACTGAGGCAGTAAGTTTATAGGGTCCTTTAAGATCTGTGAAAAGCACCATAAATATACCACAATATCTGTAAAAAGCATCATAAGTAAAATTCCCACAAGATCACAATGGGAAGATCATGGAAAAATAGAGTCTGTTTTTATTGTGCGTCAATAAAATAATCAGCCTCATTCTCCTTTTGGGTTCCTGAGGTTGCTAGCCAAAAATGCAACGGGCTACAGATAGAATTCTGCTTCCTGTCTTTAAGATTAAATAAGTACAAGTACTGAATTTCAAAGTTTTCAAAACAACTCCATCACATCACTGGGAATTTTTACACAACAAAACTTAGTGAAGAAGGCTGATAGAAAAGAAAAATTGATTCATCTGAAACACGGTGTTGGAGGAGAGCTCTACGGATACCCTGGACTGCCATCGAGATGAACAAGTGGGTCTTAGAGAAAATGAAGCCAGAAACATCCCTGGAGTCCAAAATAATGAAACTGACGCTTTCCTTTGGTCACATCCTATTTCCCAGACAATGATGCTGGGAAAAACAAAAGGCAGTCAGCAAGGAGGAAGACCAAATCTGAGATGGACTGACTCCATAAAAGAAGCCACCGGCCTGAGTCTCCGGGAGCTGAGCCGGGTTGCCGAGGAGAGGGCACTGTGGACATCACTCGGGAGGTCACCAAGAGTCAGAGCCCACACAACGGCACATAACATACAGCTCCAACTCCACTGATCTCACTGGGTCGGTGGTGGTAAACTAAAATAGCCAAGTGACATGAAACGCTTCTTTTCTCTACACCAACTTCCATCTCCAAATGGGTACTTGGGGATAGAAGGGGAAGAGATGAAATGGAAGTTAAAGGGAAAACATCACCGTGGAATTATCTGGACTCAAAGTAAAAATAGAGGGTGAACTTCAAGCCGCTAAAGAAGAACTGGCTTCCCACAGGATGCGGGTACTACAGGCCCTGTGGGAAAGAAAAGGGGTGGGTCTGAACAGCAGTGAGTGATTCTGGCGTGCAAGGCTTCCTGACACAAAGGCAGCACCTGTGGGGTCAGAGAAACGTTATTCAGAGTGCCGTGTGTATGAACATTCCCGATTTCCAGTTACTTAGTGTGGATCAGGGAAATCTTAACAGACTGCCCTCTCTGTTGACGGCACCTTATTCTTCCAGTTGCTCAGGACAAACATCTTGGAGCCATCCTTGCCGCCCCCTCTTACCTTGCATCCCTCATTTGACCCATCAGAAAATCTAGACTGATCTTCAGACTACATCCCAAATCAGCCATCCACTACAACCCTCAGGGCTCCACATGGTTCTGAGCCACCTTTACCTCATGTTTAGATAACTCCTGAGGAGGCAGTGAGAGTGGAGCATAAATGACCAGGGGCCTCAGATGCTGTGCTTTGAAATCCATCCCTCATTTGTACCAAGGTCATGCCTCCCAGGACCTCTTCCTGCCAATCACAGTGCATCAGGGACACTAAGGCAGACCTGTTCTTGGGAGATGGGAACTCCTTTGTCAGGGAACTTTGGCTGAAGGATTCCCCCATGGCCTTGCCAGACTTTCCTTAGAAGGCCCAGCAGTCTTGGACGCTTCCACCCAATCTTCTCTCCCTCTTCCATTCACTGGGGTCACACTTACATCTTGGTCTGATGGTTCTCCCAGCCTTCCTGTGTACCCCATCTCCCTAATTTACTCTCGCACAGGCATTTCCTGCAATGAAATCCTCATGTTTAAGCCCATTTGGGCCACTGTTTCTGGAAGGACGTATAGTGATATGTACTCTAACTGGTCTCCCTGCCCTGGGACCTCTCTGCTACCCAGTCTATTTTCAGCACAGTAACTAGAGCAATCCTTTTAAAGTCAGATCTTGTCACCCCTCTTTTCAAAATGCGGCGCTGGTTTCCCCATTTCACTGACAGTACAACCCAAGGTCCTTTCAAATGCCCTCCATGATCTCCCATTGTCTGCCCCGTCACCACTCTGGCCTCATCTTCAGCAACTCTCAGCCTGGCTTACTCCTCTCCCATCACATAGCATTCTTGCTGTCCTGCTTATACCAAACACTCCTGCCTCAGGACCTTTGCACAAGCCGCTTTTTCTGCCTGGAATGTGCTTCACTCAGATTTTTGCATGGTCAAGGCTTTCATCTCCTTTAAGTATTCACTCAAATGTCACCATCTGCACGAGGCCCCTACCTCACAATACAATTTAAACCTTAAACTATCCCTCACTCCCACATATCTCTTCCTGCTCTACTTTTTCTTTTTTTCTACAGCACTCATCACCTTCTAAAATACTAGGTAATGTTTATTATGTTTGCCTTTTTTCACTGGAAGGAAAGCTCTTTAAGAATGGATTTATGTCCAGTTTGGTGACTGACTATCTCAAGTGCTTGAAACAGTGCCTGACACATAGTGGACATTCAAGATGCATTTGTGGAATGAATACAACAGTGGTGGTCTCCTACGAGGCACTAAGTGGCTGGAAAAGGGGTGTATTAGAAACTCAATTTTCATTCTCTACTGTTCTGTGTCATTTGAATTTGAATCATGTGCTTTCAAACATCTATTAAAAAATAAACAAGAATGCATTTATTTTATTGACTGAAAGAAAAAGTTGCAAACGTGTCTCATCGCACCTGAGATAAGGAAACGGTTCTCTCCATGAGCGTCTTGGTCCGCTTAAAGCCCGGGTCATTTTCTGCAAGGACATTCATGGTTTTCTTGCCGATGAATTCCAAAGCATCAAGACCACCAGTTAAGACGCTCTTACCCTGCAGATGAGATAACTGATGAGAGCGGATGTGTATGTTTTGCTGTGTGGCAGCAGTCAGCAACTCTCAGATGGCTCTATCTTCAAATAGTAAAATCAATAGAAAGTCACGATTTTTTTCTCATCAGGAGATTTATCATCCATGTGCCATATAATTTGTCATATAATTTGTAGGACATCCAATATTATTTTAACCAGGATGCTTAGGTATAACTAAAGTATATTTAGGATTAATTTTACTAGTTTTGTGTATATGATAGTATATATTTAAGACATAAAATTAACAGGTGACCCAATTGCTTTGTTTGAAAAACATTTTAATCCAAGTAAGAGAATTATTTGGAGCAATGTATTAAAATGTCAAATACTCTTGCCAGTTTAGAGAATTCTTTAACCTAGGGCCCTGGAGTGCAGGGCCCTCAGGCTGTTTCAGATGGCTCGTGCTCACTTTCAGACATTAGCAATAATGGCCTACAATTAGTATATTCATGAACTAAGACAGATTGATTTCTATTTTAGAAACTGTTTTATTATACAGTCATTCTCTTGCAAGTCTGTCAGTCATTGTTTTCCTTTAAAAATATGAAAACAATCAAGATTTACTCACATAAACTGTTCATATAAACAGAACTGTTTAAATTCTTTGCAACGTCTGTACATACACTCCAACTACATAACTGCACACATCTGTGTTTATTCCCATCTTACATGGATTTATATAATTATATTTTATTATCATTTTATTACCTATATGCATTTTCCAATCTTAATAATTATCACTTTGATAGCAATATTTGATTTCTGAGTTAAAATACTTTATCACTCATTTCCATCTTGAATATTTAGGCTTTGTTTTCAGATCTGAGAGCCAATCAATAACCACACTATAAAACACATTTAAAAATACACATAATTCAGGAGGACTGGGGGATATCAGCAATGCACCCTTTTGCATAATTTGGCTTATTTTCTCCTAAATTCTATGGGCATGACTTCTGTAGAGAATACTTGTGAAGTGAAAGAAGAAAGGATGTAGGGACTTTGAGCAAGGGCAGACCTGGTGGAGGGTGTCTGCAGCTTGAGAAAAGGGGATACAGGAGTCCATTCTTCTGAGGTTTTACTTTCCATGGTTTCAGTTACTTGAGATCAACTGTGGTTCGACATATTAAATGGAAAATTCCAGAAATAAACAATTCACAAGTTTTAAATCGCACACCCTTCTGAGTAGCGTGATGAAATCTTGTGCCATCTTGCTGTGTCCCACCCTTGGACGTGAACCATCCCCTTGTCCAGAGCATCCACACCATATACGTTACTCACCCCTCAATCACGTACTACCTGTCTCGGTTACCAGATTGACTTCCATGGTCTCACAGTGCTTGTGCTCCAGTAATCCTGATTTTACTAATAATGGTCTCAAAGCACAAGAGTAGTGATGCTGGCATTATGCCAATGCTTCCTTTGAGTGGAAAGGTATGTATGCATGGGAAAAGCCAGTATAGGGGGGATCAGTACTATCTGTGGTTTCAGACATCCGCTGGGGTCCTGGATGTATCCCCCACAGATAAGGAGGGCCTACTGTACCAGAAAATTGGAGAGAACACTGAAAGAAATGTGACAATGCTGACGACAAACTCAGAATGCCGTGCATTGTAGCTCAGGGTGACCATGACTTCATTTCTTATACCAAGATACCGATCGAGCTTCTTCCCATCCCCAGTTCGACAAACTCCCCAGGGCATACTGGACTTGGATTGCTACGTGTACTTGATCCTAGACCATGTTTGCCATTCCTCTTTCACACTACTTAGTCTAGAGGACCTCAAGTGTCAAGGACAGGAGCAATCATTTTCCATTTCTGGCATGCTCTGACCCCAAAGTCTGGGTAAGTTACCCTCATATGTCTGTCCACAGTCTCGCTTCTCCCATACTGCACTGTATTTGCCTGTTGAGTTGTCTCTGTCTTCTGGGATATTGTGCTCTCTTGTTTGTCAGCATAAGCCTAGCATCTAGCATGGTCCCTGGTATACAATGAGGGCTAATCACCATTTTTAAAACGTGAATGAATGAATAAATTGAACATAAGCCATATCTCTAGGACAACTAGCTCGTTGGTTTTACACAGCAGAAAATGAACCTTTCCTGTCAGACTCTGAAGACCAGCTAGCTGCCTCATCTCAGTTGGGGTGCCTCCCTGTCTTTTTCATTATTCATCAGTGTTTTGTCAACAAGAAGCTTCATTAAGATATGTGGATGGTGGGGGGCATGGAGGCGGTGTACTTTGGGTTGTGTGAGGAAGGGAGAGTGGGAGTTGGGAGACAGAAATGGGGGGAAATGTTGGTCTTAGTTATTTGGAAACACTTTAGAAATATCTCGGGATGTTGTTCCTGACTCCCTAAGAGCATTTTAAAAATTTAAACAGCTTGAAAAATTTTCAAATGGAAGGTTAAGAGACAGACCATTGAAGTAAAACAGCTGCACCAGCTCTAAGAACGAGCCCTTTCTCTCTCCAACCAGAGGCCGTCCTTGCAGCAGTCGGAAAGGACACGGTTAGATCAGACTGAAAAATGCTCCTTTTAAGCAGTTCTTTTCTTTTAAACATAAAGTGCATTTCAGTTTGCCCTTATTATTTTGGTTCCAAGGTTATACCTACTCTGTAGGAGAAAGTACAAGACCATAATCCAAAGTCATGAGCAAGGCCACCTTTTCTCTGATGTATCTAGGGCATTGGTAAAGAGAGGTATCAAAAGAGGTCATTGGGGGACTCCAGGGAAACAGAGAGGAAGCAGCTAATGACTTACTGTGTTTTGAACCGCATTGGTAATAGCCGACAGCATGCCCCGAGACCCCGATGGAGAAGTGGGGGGGCTTTCTGCAGGGCTCTGGTCTGTGGCTGTATCTGCTACAAAAGAGAAAAATATCCTTTCGGGGTTCGTTCTGTTGATCTGAACTTAGAAATCTTCCATTTGTGCACATAAGGTAATATAGCCCAAGTCCAAGAAGCCCCCCAAATCAATACATCACTCACTTTGAGGGATGTCATTTTCGGTGTCAGGTTGGGGCTCTTCAGAAGAGTTGGAATTTACACTATGAATCCGTAGGGTGGCTCCAGCTTTTTCCTTGACTGCTGTCAATCCGTGCCCTATCAGGAAACAAAAATATCATCCATGGATACAATAGAAATCCATGGTCTGCAAATTCTATAGCTCATCTTCCAGAACTGCTGTTAAGCTGTAGATCTTGACTGTCAGAGAGCGTGGTGGTGAACAGCACAGACGTGGCAATCTCTCAGATGTGGGTTTCAATTTGAGCTCAGTTTCACCACTGTCTAGTTGGGTGACCTTGGAGAAGTTACCTAACCTCCTAGTGACTCAGTTTCTTCATGGGGTTGCTTTGAGAAGCAAATGAGAGAAATGTACGTAGAGTGCTCTCAGATGCTTCATTATGCCCTTTTGTTTCTCACACCATTTAACTTGTAACCTGGGATGCCAAACTCAAGATATGATCTGTGAATAGGGCCCCTGTCTTAGCCTCTTTACTTTTTTCCTAGCTCCTCAAGGCAGAGATGCATCATTCATTTTTTGATTCCTTGCAGGCTCAGCCCATTGCAGGTGCAAGCTCCATCGCTATTTGGTGAATTTAAATCAGATGAGCTGCAACATGCTCTTTCAACATGTTAGTCATTCCGTTGGTTTGGAGAGAGGAGGGTCTGGAGCCAAAGCACCACAAAACAAAAGGCAAGTCCGTGGGAAAACCAGGAAGGGCACCCAGGTGCACTGACAGTTATCTTAAGCAGTAAGAGTCCAAACACCAGCTATGTGAGTAGTCAGCAGGATGAAGGGCACAGGCTTGACTCCATCTGAGCAGGGACAAAGCTCCTATCCTCCAGACAGCCAGCACAGTAGGTATTCAGTAAGTATTTGGTAAATACAGAGCTGACCTTTTCATCCCTTCCTCCTCCAACACACACACACAGACACTCTCTCTCTCTCTCTCTCTCTCTCTCTCTCTCTCTCTCAATCACGCCCCGTTGGCTTGATAAATAGTCTTGTCTACATTTTATTCTGGAGCTGTTTTATTCTCCTTAGGGGCTCTCATGATGAGCTATAGCTTTTCCCAGGGTTTCCAACCAGAATGAAAAAGTGAATAGTCTCATGCCGCTACTAAGTGGCTCTTTGAATTCTGAAGGGGAAATAGCATGGCTGCCACCATCACAGCACTCACCGCGCCCTTGGCTCTCTGGGAGGAAAGTGAAAGATCGTACTGGAGATGGGTAACCTCAGGTTGTGAATACAAGGTAAAGAAAAAAACAACAACAGTCCAAAGACATGGCAGGCTTTGGGAGCCAAAGAGAACTATCTAGTCTTAGAAGGCACTGTTAATTAATTGTCCATTTCCTGAATAAGAGAAAGGCATGGATGAATCCCAAACCCAAACAGTCCTATTTAATTAGTTGTAATGTTATCAGAGCAATCTTAACGTAATCAGGACTCTGATATTCACCAGACACAGGACTAATTATGTCCAGTGGGAATCAGCTGTCATTATACATGATCTAGAAAACCTTGAAACTAAAGAAACATTATTTACAATATTCACAATATTAATAACATACAGAAATATACAAGGGCTGTCCAGAAAGTATCCAGCCATGAAATATGAAAAATAGAGGCATTTATGACTGGATTTTTTTCTGGTCAGCAGATCATCAAGTATAGTTCAAGTTCATTATTGAGTTTCTGGCGGGAGGCAGGGAGGCACTGTAACTCCTAAAACTAAGACTTGAATGAATTCTCCTCAGCTTCCAATGAATTCCAAGCTGTTCAATGGAAACTTACTAGAGTTTCAGTAACACATCTTAGTTATAGAACAGAATCATCTAACTTATTTACATGCTGAATCCATATTCCTTGCCATCTTTTAAAAACACACATTTTTCAAAAGGAAATCATGCACATCCAGATCTGAATCTATGATTTGCATCTAGATTTCTGAGAACTAAAGTCAAAGAATAAATAGTTTGAGAAGGCTGGGAGGCATCTGCTACATCTTCTTTGCATAAGCCATACAAGACAGATGATTCCACATCCTTCCCTGCGACCCCTCACTGTTTAATAACAACACCCCTTGCAGGTTAGGGCCATGTCTGATTCTCTTCCTAGGGAAGGACAGCTTCTCACCATCTTAGAACACAAATGGTCACAGATTTGTACATAAGCTGCCTTTAAAACATTACATTGTTTCTGGAAGGAAATACCATTTTTATGTGCAAATAAAAGGGATGTGTCTATTAAACAGACATGACAATAGGCTGCTACTGTAGCTACACACACACACACACACAGTTTTATTGAGGTACAACTAATCCACAGAGAAGTGCTCATATTTAAGGTTCTTCCAATTATATTATTTGATTAACAATTCTTTTTTTCTGAATTCTTTTATTAGTGAAAGTACATTGTTACTGTGTTCTACTAGAAATATTAAGCTATGGTTTTTCACAGCTAAAATTTACACTGTATACCACACCCTACTTTGAAGAGTAACTTCCAAAACTTTACTAAGTGTGACATCTAGTGCTCAGAACAAGAAAGTAACACTATAGAGTCATTGTTGCCTTTGACTGGGAGTGATTCATTCTCAAAGATACTGGATTCTACCAATAACAATGAAAAACAGCAAATACGAATAATAGTATAGAGTAGATTTCATAGGTTTTCTTCACATGTCATCATGAACCCTAAGTATCCTCAAAGAAATTAAACTCCTCCAAATTCCATGGATCTGAAGATGGAATATCCTCTACCCATTGACACAGTGCAATAAAAAGCTGAAAGTTGCAAAGAAGATAGGAATTGTGTATAAATACTGTCATAGAGTATCATTTAAAAACAGATGTTAAATGATTGGCTGGTGTTTAATTTATTACCTATATTCTAATAGAAAACACCTGAAATTTAAGAGTCAGAAATTCTGTGGAGGAATTTTAGTTCCATCATTTATTAGCTGTGTGATCTTGGTGAGCTGCTTAACCTTGCTGAGCCTCTGCCATTGTGTCTTCTCTGAAAGGAGGATTATAATATCTACCTCCCAGGGTTTTGTAAGGGCACTGAGAAGAAATATATGGAACTTTTGGTGAGGCCAACACTTACTAAGCACTTACTATGTCCCGGACACTGGACTAAATATTTTTAGTATAGTAAATTATCCCATTTAATCTTCTCAACAAACTTATGAGATAAAGAGATATTATTATACTCATTTTATAATTGAGAAAACTGAGACCTAATGACATGTAATCATTTGTCCAATGGCCCAAAGCCACTAAGTAGCAAAGGCAGGATTTGAAACCTTGTCCTTTTGACTCTAGAACTTACATTCTCAATCATTGTTACATTAAGAAATGTGTTATATGCCATTTACAGTTTAAATGTCATTTTAGTCCCATTTATATAACTCTTTGGAAATCAGATCTTTAATTAGGAGCTTCCTCACATTTAAAACATCGGTTTATGTTAAAATTTGCTTGACTTACCTTAACCAAATGGCAAGGTAAATGTCACCTCCGCAGTGAAACTGGGGGGTCTAACCCTGCCCCTTCCAGCCATGCCCTGATGTTGGCATAGCTTGAATGTTTTAGGACCATTCTTGTGTTGTGTAGGTACAAATCCCAGGACACTGTATGGTGCTTTCCTATGCCTCCAATTTAACTTTTCTTCTCAAATAAGCACTACGATTTCACCAAGACAGCTTCTTGTGCCACCAAGATCAAAACCCCATGGAAGGGAATTCTCCCCTCTTCCTGGAGGATGGAAATAATTTGTTGGTGGTGGAAGGGTCTCTTTGACCAAATGGTAATTGAGGGGAACAACAGCAGTTCTAAGAAGCACCTTAATGCCTGGGTAACTCTCTGGGTATTTTCTACTGGTCCCACATGTAAAAGGAACCCCTAGTAGGGCCCCAGTTAACTCATTCAGTGGGGTTCCCCCTTTTTAGATTAATTTTTAATGTAACACTGCTGTTTTAATTTACTTGTTTTTTGTTTTTTGTTGTTTTTTTTTTTTGCTTTTTGGTATGTGGGTAGCTCCCTGACTGGGGATCGAACCCAGGCCGCAGCGCTGACAGCGCCAACGCCGAAGCCTTAAGCCACTACACCATCAGGGAACTCCCTTTAATTTACTTGTTTTCTTTTTTAAATGACTATATAAAAAATAGAAACTAAAAAAAAAAAAAAACATTATCTCATTTTCTGATATAACTGGTTCATTTTTAAAATAAAAACATTTAAAATGTTAACAAATTTCAAACTACAGAAACACAAGACAACAGAAGATGGACTATCCGCTCTCTCCCTACACAGCTTCCGCTGACATAATAATAGGTAATAGAGTCCATGAGCTATAAGGGCCTCAAAATATTCTTGGTTATAAAAGGCAAACAAAATTAGAAATTAATATTTTCCTCAGTGCATTAAAAAATGTAATATTAGGTCAAACTGGTCAACTATTGTTCAAATAAACTTTACTCTTGCATAGTTATATATAAATTATATATTTAATAAGGGATGTGGGTGCATTTTATTATATTTGCTGTGATATAAGAGAGACTTGCAAAAAAGAGGAGCTGGGCCTCTTGTAAGACTTGGCCATGCCTTTCTACCCCTCCTCCATTTCCTTCTAAAAATAACAACTCTAATATTGTTTCTTGTGATTTCCTTCAGGAAGAAAAAAAAAAAAAAGACTGTATCTGCATGTCAGTGTTCTGGATCTGGCTTTTTCCAGTTCACAGCATACAGTGGGGGCTGCAGCCCACGGAGAGCGTGGTGGAGGCTGTGGGTGCTGCCCGGGATCCCAGTGCTCACACTTCCTGCTGCTGCCAATGTCTACTGAAGGCCCCAGTGGACACCTCCCTTTGAAAAGCCTTGGCCAAAGGGAACTGGTTCCCCCAAGAGAGTACTACAATGACGTATTAATGGGCAAGCTAGAGATACAAAGCCCTGTCCCTGGTGCAGTCTTGGGGGACATCTCTGAAGAGTCATCCCAACCCCCAAGCTCCCTATGGGATAGGGTGGGGCCTCTGAGCAACTGCACTGCAGTTCAACGTCTTGCACGGCCCAGCTCTGCATCCCGACCCCTCACTGTCTTGCTAGGCTTGCTCCAAGAGTACGTCCCAGTAAAACTCCAGCACATGAATCTGCCTCAGTCTGTCTCCTGGGCAACCGATCTAGAACACTGATCTACCGCATTCTTTTTAATGGTTGCACAGCATTATTTCCCTGACTGGCTATATCACATTTTCACATTCTCTGTGGGTGGATACTTCAATTGTTTCAAGTTCTTCCTACATTCCTGGTGAACTCCCTCAGCTTCAGGTCTTTGCTCAAATATCACCTCACTAAGGTCACTCCCCACCACCATGTTTACAACCTTAACCTGTACTCATGATCTCTCATATCCTGCTCCACTTGGTTTTTTATAATCCTCTATATTAAATTTTTCAACATGTGTATTGTTTATTGTCTGTTACCTTCCAGTAGCATGTAAGCTCCATGAGGACAGGGGTCTTTGTCTTGTGTGGTCATTGCTTTATTTCAAGTGCCAGAATAGTGCCTGACATGCTAAGCATTTGCTGAGCGAATTCTATATTGAACATCTTTGTGTGTGTGTGTATAAATAAAATTTTTACAAAGGGTCAACAGTGGAACTTCTGGACTAGAAGCCATGTGCACTGAAAATATTACAGATAGTGCTAACTGTTCTTCTGGAAGTTGTACCAATTTACACTCTCCTTTGGTGAATTTTCAAGCAATAGATCAATTTACAAATATTGACTGCATTTCAGACTCCTCTACCAAGGAATTCAAGATATTATAAAAAGTCGTGAGGAGCAGTTGTTTAGAAAAAAAACCACAGGTGATGTTGGTATGCTCAACTAAAGCAAGCATCATTGCACCAAAAAGAGGAGCCAATTACTCTTCCTTCCAGAAAATTCTTCCCTCTCCCTGTTTCATGTCCACTCGGTAACCAGACTTCTCTTTAGGTTCAAAATTGATTTTGGGGATGAGGGGGATAGGATGGGGAGAAAGGAGAAGGGGTGGGAGAGGAGGGAGGGGAAGCTAAATATAAGGTGATGGAAAGAGAAGTCACATTAGGTGGTGAACTTATTCTACAGCAAGTTGACAATGCACTGTAGAATTGTATGCCTGAAACCTATGTAATCCTTGCTAACAGATGTCACCCCAATAAGTCTAACAATAAAAATGAATTTAAAAAAAAACTGATAAGAGGTGTTCCTGAACTGATAGTGTTTGTCTAGCTGTCAAACAAACACACTAACTCCTAGGCCTTATTCATAGATTACAAAGGACTGTGAGCAAACTCTAAGCATTAATCCTATTATCTTTTGTATCCTGACTCTTGAGAATGCTTACATCATCATCAATGTCACATATGATATTGGTAGTGATTTCCACAGTTAACAGTTCTCATTTTAGTATCATTTTGACAAGCTTGCTATTTTCTGTAATGAACATTGTCACCATTCCTGACAGTGCTAGTAGAAGGTTTTCATTAAAATGTTCAGAAGGAAAAATAAAAGTGTAACTTGGGAAAGGATGGGAAAGGGGACTATAGTAATTTTGAAAAGGTGAATATGCACATCAGATGCACCACCCCCTCCTCAGGTTCTCTTGTAGAAGGTATTTAGATTCATAGAACTGTCAAAACTATAATTTTAAATAAACATGAAAGCCTTTTGTAGTATCTAGGAGTACACTGCTCTATGCTACCATGGAGCTTGTACTTTGGTATACATATTTGTATGTGTTTCGGCACTGTTGACTTTCATTCTGATTGCTGCTTTTTCACTCTCAGTTGTATGTTCTAGGAATAAGCCAGGTCTCTAAGATGCTTGGGGAAATCATATCTGGTTCTTACATCACTTTGAAATTATCATCAAAATCTTTTTTTTTCCCCCACATTTTATTTTTCCACTCTTCTTTCTGCCTGGACCTTAAACAATAACCATTTTATTACATTTTATGAACTTGTCCAAAGGCCTGGGTGGCAGGATCAACTCTTCTTAGAATGTAATGATACTGCAACTGTGGGTAAAACTAATGCAAGAGTTATGGCCTTTCCAAAAATAACTGTTGGCTGAGAAATGTTTGATTTTACATAAACATTGGGAAGGTTGCTTTTTATCATTTTTTTCTTAACCTTGTGGTCAAAGTAGTGAGACAAAGGACCAAATATAAAAATATACAGTAACAAAAGAAATCAACCTATTTTTCTGTATTTTTCCCCTTAGCACAGTGCCTACAAATACCTTTCTCCTTCTGTGTATAACCACAAACTATGGAATCAGCATATTCCAGAAGTTGGAAGGAATATTAGAATTTCTGAAGTTCTCCCAGCCACACTTTTCCAAATAAGGAAGGTGAATCTCAGAGAGGTGAAGTGCATAGTGTAGTGAGCTAGTGACAGTCCTTTGTGTTCACAAGTTAGTAGCACTCAGGACTGGGTCTCAGGTCTTATGACTCCTGGTACAGTGCTCCTTCCAAAAGAGAACCACCTTCCAAATGTTTCTATTCTCCAATTACTCTCCTGCCACTCTAAACAATTCTAACTATCATGACAGCAGTTTTTCAACAACTGTAAGTACTGGCTTCTGTTTCTAATGCTCAATTGGCAGCTCTTTCTTTTTGTTACAGACTATGTGTTTTGCACTCCTGTCTGCAACTGGAATTACCCTGGGGGTTAATGTGAGGTTTCTGAGTAACAATCAATTGCAATGGAATACAAGGTTATTTTCTTTCTTTACTTGCTACAGGCAATTTACAAACCTTCAAGAGCTTGTCTACCACTCTGAGTGCTCTGTTTTTCAATAAGTTTATTTGCCTCATGATAGTAAACTATCAATAAGCTGCAAAGCCCTGGGTGGATATTATGCCGCTATGTAATGGAAAGTGTGCCCAGCTTGCACCTTTCAACCCGAAGGGAGCAGCTCAATATAGACCACAATCCAGAATGGTGCCCATAACTTTTTAAAGCCTCTGTTTACAGATGGATGAACCCTATTCCGACCGTTTTAGGCTGTGAACCCAGCTGTGGCACCTCTCCATTTGTGGGACACTTGCAATCCCTCTTACCTTTCAGGAGTCAATCTCCCAACCACCAGCACTTCCTGTTTCCAGCCTTGGAACCCATGACTTCAGCCTCCCCTTATGTTACATGTTTTAGTTCTCTATCAGGTCCACAGAGATACCTGCCTAGTTTTAAAGTACATATTGCTATTATTTTAGCTACAATTTCTATGTGAATTCACAGCACCTCCAAAATGCTTTAGGAGCAACTTAGGGGTAGTATTTTCAGGTATGAAACAAGTAAGTCATGGGGACATAATGTACAACTTAGGGAATATAGTCCATAATATTGTGATAGCGTGGTACAGTGTCAGACGGTTGCTGGGCTTGTCACGGTGATCACTTCATTAGGTATATGAATGCTGAATAATTACGGTGTATACTTGAAACAAATAAAATGCTGTATGTGAGCTATGTTTTTAATAAAAACCACCCCCCCAAAAAAGAAAGTAAATCCTTTGTCTATAATAGAAACTTCTGAAGCACCAAATTCATTATAAACCAGCACAGTTTTGTAAACCATTCTAACTGGGAGCTCTCAGAACACTTCACTGTTTTATGACCTGAACCGTGCATGAAGATGGATATATAATTTGGTATTGTATTATTTACCTTTCTACCACTGATCCCAATTTCCACAACTTTTAGACACCACCCTTTTCGTCAGAAAACACGTCACTTCTAAATGCTGCCTACGTGGCAAGATCCACCTGATAGCCAGGCAGCAGGCTACCTGCAGGTGTTTGTTCTCACCTGCATGAAGAGACTACGTCCTGTTCAGATGAGAATACAGGCACCTCTTCTTTATTTTGGTTAATTGAGTCATCTCCACATGTAGTGTCCACAGCATATCTGGCTGCTTCAATCAGCAATACAGAAAATCTGCTCTCCAGGCTCTCACCCAGAGAGGTCAACATTTATTTGACAGCTCTCTACTTCCTGCCAGAGCTCTCAGGATATCCGACAGACATGGAATTAGGGGAATGTAATCTATCCATTCTTCCAGGCAGCCTAAATTTTATCAAATCTGGTTCTTACACTGTCTGTGACCATGGTCCATTGGAGTGTGGCAAAACACCTTCAAGCCTTCCTATCCCTCTTGGTTTCAGAAGTAACAATAGATTGGACCAATCGTGACCCATCACAAGATGCTCATGGTCATGAACTATACCTTGAAAACATCTGAGTTACATGACGTGAAAGTCATGTTACTTGTGGCTTCCTCTGTGTTGCTCCTCATTCTGTACCTTCAAGATGAAATGTGTTTGCTAAATTATTTTAGGTATACTGATGTTATACCTTTATAAAAAGTAGATATAAGAAAAGGTCACATGAAAAATATTTTGACAAAACTGCACTGATGAAGGAATTGTTCAACATTTTCTCTTTGCATAAAAGCCAATAGAAGAAATTGCTTCAAATAATATATTTATCTAGGTAAATTAAGTTTTATTTTATCATTCAATGAGAACTACTAGCAACCAAGAAGCTCAGCGTCAAGGTCAATGCCCAATTTTAGTAACTCTATTAGCGTTCATACACACACATACACACACACACACACACACACACACACACACACACATAAAATCTCCGTCCTACCTGCATATATTTTTTTCTCTTTATATTTCAATGCCCTGCTGATGAAGTGCTTTTTATAGATACCTCAAGTCCCTTTAGGGAATAGGTTATTTGTACATTTTAAAACATTCACGTGGGATGATAAGCACAAAATTTTAAGAATTTTTAAAAGTCCAAATCTTACATTTTAAGAGGCAATATAATATAGTGGATTTTATATAAAAAGCCATACTACTTGGTTCAAATCTCAGCCCAGCCACTCGTGACATTTGGCAAGGTCTTAGCTTCTCTGTGATTCAGTTTCCTTATCTCTAAAATGGAGAAAATAAGGGTACCTCATTATAGAATTATTTTGAGGAACAAATGTGTTAATATACATGAAGCACTTAGAACAGTAGGCCCTGAAAATGATTATCTCATGAGCTAATGTTAAACTCTACCAGCACATGGTATGAGCAAACTATCATATTCTATTAGGTGTCTGAATGTTATCCATTCAAATGCAGGATAGAATGCTTACCTACAGTGGCAGATGCTGATGAGAGCAGAGATTTGCCCCAGGAGCCCCAGCCTTTCCATCCCCCTTCATGTTGAGGAGAATCCACAGCCTGTCAGAAAAACAGATGAGCCACAAAGTCAGCAATTCAGTTTATCCCTGAACAGAATAGCATGCATTGGTTTGAAACAAAGAAAATGATTTCTTTTTTAAATCACCAACAACCACGTCTCACTGGCTTATACTTTATAAGTACCATAAAAGCATATACCAATCCACATTGCAAGATGTACTTTGGAACCAAATTGATGAGTAGTGGTGTTGGCTTGAAATGAGAAGAGAGTTTGATGTTAACCAAGACACAAATCGCCCACTAGCCGGAAGGCAGGGACATAGCTGTGGCAGGAAAATATTTAATATATTAAATTTAAAAGAGGGATTCGAAAAGTTCAAAGCAATTTTCACTCATGCAATTTTTACAGAACTTAACAAGCGTGCTTTTCAAGGAAGAGTTAACTTTCAAATCTCTGGGGTGGTAGAAGGGACCTTTGCCACGGGTGATAGGCCAAGTGTCTAGAAAAAGCATCAATAAGCCTGGAGATATGTAGCAGCAAGAAGTCGCCTTTGGAGGTGCACATCTTTCAAGGTGTCCATTCCACGCTCAGTGACCCTGTAACTATCCCTCTCCTTGTCCGTAGGTTTAGTGAATGCACACTCTTTTGGTTAGGTATTTGAATTGGGATTGAGAGACTCTGGCTCAGCTTGAGCTGGTTGCTTGACTAGAATACGAAAACTCAGGCAAAATATATTCTATCTACCATGCAGAGGAGGAATTAAGAGAAAGGACAGGGAACCTAATGAAGAAGATATATTAAGAGAAGGCGTTTGAATTCCTGAAACCTTCTCTGCCCTTGGTTTCTGCTCATCTTCAAGGCTCTAATGCATTCCTCTCTTTGAGTTCCAAGAGATTCCTGTATAATGTGTATCTGCCTGTCCATCTGTCTGTCTCCCACTCCACTAATGTATCCCCAGAGCCTACAAGAGTGCATGGCATATAATGAGTGCCCAATAAATTTATGTATTAAATAAATAACTGAGATTCATCTATTTTCTTAAGTGTGCAATAGTTTTTGTTACTTGCAATCAATTCATCCTGATTCAATTAGTAGAACCATAGCTTTCCCTTATTATCTAGGAATACATTCTAGAAAATAAGGCAAGAATACATTAGGAGTTGAAGAATCACAGCACTTTCACTTGGAAAGAAGGAAGGGAGCAAAGAAGGAAGGAAGGAAGGAAGGAAGTCAAGGAGAAAGTTTGGAGATTGTATAACTTTTGACCCAAGTCTGGTTCATCAGTCGTCTCCAACTCCCTTCTCCCTGCTGTTTGCCACACTTGCAGATAAGAGTGGACATGTGAAACAGTTTTGAACTAATGAGCTATAAGTGGGAAAGTTTTGCTTTTGGAATAAATTATACAGTTACATCTGGTACCAGCTCCTTCCACCTCCTTTTTTCCTGCCCTGAATGTGGACATAACACTTGGTACTGAAGCAGCCATCTTTGCTGCCATGAGAGAAAGGCCAGGGAATCCTAGAGTCTACTGGTGCGGGCACTCCCGAGCTACCAAACCAATGTGAGCAGCTTCCTATCCCCATTCATTCTGTTAAGTGAGCAACAAATAAATACCTATTTTATAAGCTACTATATGTTGGATTTTAGTTACTTACACCCAAATGCATTCTTAACTGATATTAAACACCATCCATCACTGTAGACTACTGGTCAAGCAAAAAGGTTATGGAATTAAATTGCTTGGGTTTGACTCCAGGCTCTGCCATTCGGGACAAGTTACTCAAGTCTTTTAAGCTATCATTTACTCTACGGAATGCATGGTATGGCCATGTAAGAACCCTAAGTATAAGAACCGATAGCCTCAGAGCAATACTGTGAAGATGAAAAGAAGTAATTCACATAAAGCTGTGAGCATAGTGCCTGACACTTAAGAAATATTTCATAAATGTTAACTAGTAAGAAACTCTATGTTTAACACTAAGAAGCAAAAAGCTTTGAAAGCTGGCTGATACTTTTTTCCGTCAGAAACAATGAGAAGCCTGTTAACATGAATGGAAATACTCATGATATATGACTGTATGCTTTCATTTTGGGTGTCTACACTGATTTACTTCACTTCGGCAATGGAAGCCAATGGCAATTTTATATCATCATGAAGACAGATGTAAGTTGGTAATTAATACCTTTTATGGGACAAATTGCTACCTATGTGATTAGGGAGAGTTAACACACTTCAGGGTGAAAGCTTCTGACTCAGATTTACAGTACTTAATACACTCTGACAGTTGGTAATTGACTAGTAAATGGAAATAAGTGTGAAATGAATCTACAACTTTTTGCAGTATAATAAATGACAACTTCAATTGATTTATTAATAAAGCTCCTTTGACATTGAGCTGTGACCTCCTGATCAGCAGCAAAGAGTATTTATCAGTGGCAAATACTCAAATGACTAAATGTGCACATTTAAAATAGAAATGATATAAACTAAATGTCCGACATGAATTATAAATATATCTCATCAAGAGTGTTGTCCCCACTTTAAATGGCTTTAATGTCACATACTGATGAGACTATAAAGAACTGATCTACTCAGTTCTGTCCTTATCAAATAATATGTGATTTTGAAGGCTTTTCTTTCTCACCCTCATGCCATTTAACCCCCACCTTCTTTATCAGACAGCTTCATATCCTATTTCACAGAAAAAAAGCAGACATCATCAGATAAGCATTCTCTTAACTTCCTGCCCTCTCCCCATAAACTCTCAGAAGAATGACCTCATTTTACAATAGCCAATAAGACTTGGCTTGATCAAGAGCAATATCCAAAACTCAACTGGAGACCATTTCAACATCTATAACCATTGGGTGGTCCTAAGAAAGAATGTAAGATTCCATCAAATTCAAAGTTCTTTAAACAGAACAAACATTTATATATCTGGTATCTCATTTAAAGGTCTTTAAATAGAAAGCACCTTTATTTATTTTAGGTTATCAAGTTCAAATAGATAGAAAAAAATGTACAAATATTAGAATTCCATAGAATTTGAAGTTCTTTAATGTTTAGATGGAAAATATATGTGCCTTTCTTCAAGATCAGAGATCAACCTAGTTGCCCTATTTCCTTGAGTAAATCAAGAATCAGGTCCTGTGTATAACACGTGTCTAAGAATGTGAGCAGTGAGAGCTGTGGCACCAAACCCTTTTTAAATTCCATAACTTGTGAAATCGCTGCTCTAAAAAGGGGCTCACTGTGACAACTGAGACCACGTGAATTGCTCTGGATGCGTGAAGCTCTGTCAACATATTTGCTTGAAAATGGCCTCAGTTATTTCCAGGTAATTTTCTACCTTGGTGACTAGAGATGATTCAACTTTGGGAAGATTTAAAATTAAATATAGGAAGGTTTGCAGAGGTGTCCAATCTTGTGGCTTCCCTGAGCCACAACAGAAGAATTGTCTTAGGCTACACATCAAATACACTAACACTAACAATAGGTCATCAGCTAAAAAAGAAAAAATCTCATAACATTTTAAGAAAGTTTACAGATTTGTGTTGGGCCACATTCAAAGCTATCCTGGGTTGCATGCAGCCCATGGGCTGTGGGTTGGACAAGCTTGGTTTAAAGCATGAAAGTCATGCTATTCATATTTGTGTGCATACTGGTCTTTCCTATACTAATAAGGTTTAAGGAATTTGACTGATTAGGACATCAAGTTTTGAAAATCAATTTTAAATGAATAATTAAATCATCAGACTTCTGATTTTAAGTTGGTATCTCCCCAAGTTATGAATGGTATTATAAAATGAAAGCAAAGGCATCCCCTGAGCAGCTGGCCAAACCACAGACCCCCCTCTCTTCTCTGGGCCTCCTCCTGGCCACACCACCCTCCCTGTGAAGGTATGGCCATTGTGCTGATTCAGGCAAAGGAGAAGCTTAATAATGTGGATTTTTAAGGGAACCCCAACCCAAAGTTCCTATGCAGATACAAACCACATAGAGAAAAATATATACATTTAAGCACATTAGCTAGTGTGTTCTAAAGGATATTGGTTTATACTTCCTCAGAGGCTACTTATTCTACCTTTTTTTTAAAGCTGACATTTTCCCATAGAGGCTTTTTAAAGAGGGTGATGAGATTCTTTTAGGCTCAAATGCACCTGGGATGAAATAGGCTTTTGAACTTGCTGGTTTCCTACAGGACCTGTCATTCTTTGCAGAACCCGTGTTCAAGATCCAGCCAACGTGCAAATGAACATTTGATTCAGGATTTTTTGTAGAATTCATTCTCTTCTGGATGAACATAATAGGGGTTGTTTTCATCACTCCCAAAGGACTTCTTATAAGTATCCCACCAAAGGGCAAATAAAATAGAGCAAATGAATAATGCTTGAAGATGAGGCACCAAATTGACTTCTTACATTAACTTAAGATTAAGAGTAGAAGTTACCAAGAGAAATAATAGAATCCTATTTCTTGGTGATCCTTGAAAAGAGACAAGATTTGCACCTACTTAGAAGGGTTTAAGTATGACCTGGGTGAAAGAAATACCTTTCTCTTCAAAGCCCTTCCAGCCAGCCGTATTAGCTTTCTGCCTTCTTAGAACAAACATATTCACAGTGGCTCCTCCCACATCTTGGTTCTCTCTGAACACCGAAGGCAATGCCACTTACATCCATCCAGTGCCATGGTCCCAACTCTCGGGCCAATATTTGCACTTCCATCCAGATACTTTTGTGATACATTCTGAGGAAATGCCCACCTTTTCAAAGTCATTGAAAGCTAACAGTGTTGTTAGGGGGAAAGGGGGTGTATCCCTCTGCCTACTGGCTCTAACCTCATAGCATTAAGGCTTATAAAGTGCTTTCAAAGTCAGGGTCCATTCAATTTGCTCAGAAGATTTGAGAAGGTGGATGCATAGGAGCATACTGACTTTTTATTGTGTTGTCTTTATTAACAATCTTGTTATAAGTATTAGAAGACTGAAATGGAAAGTATCATCTAGCCATCAGGAGCATGTATATTTTGGGTTAATAGAGCCTGTGTAGTTTCTTTAAGTCACCTCAGATCAGGACGGTGTGGCTGAGATACATTTTTCTTAATGGACAAAGGTATTTATTAACAGTAGCATTTATATGAAGAATTGGGAATCAATGCTCCCCACAATAGATAGTGTGGAAGGAAAACAGATTACAGGTATTTGGCATTATAGGTATTTGCAGGTATAGGAGATATAAATACGAGGGCTGTCTGGAAAAAATCCAGCCATTGTCAATAAAACGAGAATGGTTACATGGCTGGATACTTTCTGGACAGCCCTTGTGTATATCCTATTGGTTCTGTTTCTCTGGAAAACCCAGACCCTGGCTTCAGTATGTTTTAAAGCTCTCCCAGTGGCTGAAATGTTCAGCTGGTCGGGGAGTTCTTAGCCCTTTAAGGGATCCATGGGTGCCTTCAAAGCATCTGTGAAGTCTCAGAACTCAGAAACAAAAGTTTGCACGTATGTTGACCTTTGCTGCTCCAAACTCCCAGCTGGTCCTCAAATGCCCTCCATGTCATCCTTACAAAATGGTCATCTGCTTTTGCTTAAACATCTCCAGCCATGGAAACACCCTCCCCCCAGAGAAGGCCCATTTTATCATAGAGCAGTTCTAAGAGTCAAACCCCTTGCAGAAACTGAAGCACAAGAAGACTGATTTGGGATGACAGAATCACAAAACATTAATCAGAAGGATATCTAGGGGTCTTCATGGGCAAAGTCTCCATTTTATAGAGGAAAACAATGGAGGCACAGAGAACTTAGGTGTCTTGGCCGGATTAACAGGCTGGAGGATGGAAGCCCAGGCCCCCTGGTCTCCCGTGCAGCTCCCTTCCCTCACAGCATGCAGTAGAGTTCCCCCAAGGAGGTGATCTGCAGGATGAGCAGAACTGGGGCCTGGCTCAGGGAAGACGATTCCCCCATCCTGTGCCATCACTCTAGAAGGCAGGATTGGAAGAGAGTAGCCCCCTCCTCCTCTCATGCTGAGTGCCTCCCCACGCCCACCAGTCCCCACATGGATGGAGGGGAAGATGCCAAGAACCCATAGTCCAATAAAACTGATTTTGGACTTCCGACCTCCAGTTAGATGGTCATACTGATGTGGCATAAGGTACCAAGTGGGAGACACAGGCCTATGTTCTCCGCCAGAGAGACGGGGGCAGGCACAGAAGGGAAGGCCTCTGGGCCCCTGGGAGGTGGCGTGGGGTGATAACACAGTGATAGCATGTCTAAGATCTCCATCGTGGATTTGTAAATATGCATTATTTAACTGCTATTAAAGAAACACTGACCTGTTTAGGGTGGAATCAGGCTCATTAATAATTTGGACTCATTATATTCACTGTCATAGTATCTTCTGTTTACTACTGAGAAGGTTAATATCTCACCAGGTTGTTTAATATCTTTAAGTCTGGCTGTCTCATCTAAAAATCAAGGTCAATAACATCCAGCGTAGAAGCCTCAAAGAACAGCTGTATGAGCGAATTACATAGCATAGAAAGTGGCAAGCTGAATGCCGGGCACACAGGAAGTGTCCAGTAATTGGTGGCTGCTATTAATAATACAATGATCAAAATGCAAAAATTATAATGACCAATTATTCTCACATACGCTTTTTTTCACCACACAACACATTTCTGATGACAGAAGTGCTATCATAGTCTATTCTGAAACCCCAGTCCCCACCCACAGAGCTTGGCACAAACCTGTGCCCATGTAGGTATCAGCAAAAACTTAGGTGGAACTGAATCAAATGAACCACTCCTACCAGACTGTTCTCTTCTTTCAGGGGTATTTCGGACCCAGGTTCTGCCTCCAGGCTGACGGCATCAGTACATTCAGCAAGCACATCCTCAGTCACTTCTCCGTTGATGGGGGACTCTGTGACACTGGTGTCCTCGGGCTGTGCTGTGTCAGCAGTCTCTGCACTTTGAATGGCTGCATTTTCATGTCCATCTCCTCTGGGGTCAGCCAGTGGTGGCTCATTTGAAATCGTAGCTGAATCACAGTGCACCTCGGCATCTTGGGGTAAAGAAGCACTATTGGGCGCGTCGGTAATTTCTGCTTTGTCTCCAATGGTTACAATGTCACCAGCATCGTCAGACATTTTAATATCTGTCAACATGATTACAAACAACCACTTTATGCTTTAAGTTGAATTGTTAAACTTTAAATCAAAGCCCTGGATAAATCAACTAAATTTGGGAAGGGTGAATTTTCTTCTACCAATAAGAAACTTTATGTAACCTTGCGGAGGAGGGCTGGATCACAGCTCCCAAAGATATCCATCCAGGTCCCAAACCCTGGAAGATGTGAATTATCTTACATGACAAAAGGCACTTTGCAGATATGATTAAATTAAGGATCTTGAGATGGGGAGATTATTTTGGGTTATCTGGGTGGGTCCTAAATGAAATCACAAGTGTCCTTATCAGAAAGAGGTAGATTTGACTACAAAGTGAAAAAGGTGGCATGACAGAACCAGATATTAGAGTGATGCACTTTGAAGATGGAGGGGCCACACACCAAGGAATACAAGTGGCCCCCAGAAGCTGAAAACGTCAGGGACACCATTCTCCCATCAGAGACTCCAAAAGGAACGAGCCCTACCAACACTTTTCTCACCACACAACACATTCTTGATGACAGAAGTCACAATACATAGTCCAATAAAACTGATTTTGGACTTCCGACCTCCAGAACTGTAAGAGAATAAATCTGTGTTATTAACCACTCAGGGTGTCATAACTTGTTACAGCAGCAATAGGAAACTCATACACACCTACACAGCTATCTTTGAACCTGCATCGATCTAGTGCTTGCTATGCAGGAATATGCATATGGTAACTAGGAGTACTATCTATATCTGAGCAATTATTTATTTAGTATGACTTCATTAATTGTATTTGTAGCAATAATGAGACTAAGCATAGAAAATACCTGAGAACTTATCAAAAAAATACTTGACATTAGCTTTGCAATGTCGTCAGAGACTCACACTGAGCAAGAGACATACAGATACATAGGTCCTCCTTGTTGGGTACCAGCTGGTGAATGCCTGTGCTCTGTTTGGACAACAGTTTAGACAGGGATACATAAGTATGAAAAGGAGAATAAGTGAGGTATTAAGCCAAATGAGGCATGCAGCCATTAAAAAATAAGCTACAAAGTAGAAAACTCTTTATCATATAGAGATCATATAGAACCGTGCTTTTCAATAGAATGTTCTGTGATGATGAAAATGTTCTATACCTGCTCTCTCCAATGTGGTAGCTAATGGCCAGTGTGGCTATTGAGTTCATGAAATATGGCTAGGGCAACTAAGGAAATACGTTTTAAATTTTATTTAATTTCAAATAATTTTAAAATTGATTTTACATAGGCATGTGTGGCTGGTGATTACCTTATGAGCACAGATCTAGAAGACTAATTCGAGACGAAACCTTTCTTAGGCTAAAATGAAGACAGTGTTCTCACTACACAAGAAGCCAAGTCTCAGGCAAATCAACTGGTATTTTTGTGGACCTCAGTGTTTACCAATTGGTCAATTGCTGCTAAAACCACAGCATGTGAGAAACCATTTAACACACTGGCCACCTGGTGGTATAGGCTGGAAACTCAGGTGCACATGCCAAGCTCCTCATCCCCTCAAATAGCCATTCCCCAAGGTCGTCTGGCTACTTCCTTTTCTCTTCTTGCTACATTGTCCCCCTTGGTGAATCATGTTCAGGTCTCACAGTGTTACACACCACTTTCATGTAGTGAGTCCTAAGTATCTACCTCTAGTCCATAGAGACAGGAAGTAAATTGGTGGTTTCCAGGGGCTGAAGGGAGCGGAAATGGGGAGTGACTGCTAATGAGTACAGATTTCTTTTGTGGATGATGTAAATGGTCTAAAATGAGACAGTGGTGATGGCTGTACAACTCTGTGAATAAACCAAAAACCACTGAACTGTACACTTCAAAAGAGTGAATTTTATAGAATGTAAATTTTAGGATATATAAATTATATCTTAATATACTAAGTGTGAGTGTGTGTGTATGTGTGTGTGTGTGTGTATAGTGTTAAATCTTAATAATGTTGTTACATAAAAATTCTACCTCTGGATTAGTGGTTTTAATGGCCAGCTGAACATCTCTTCCTGTCCAAAAGCAAACTTTTTGTCCTGCTGTTCACACTAGACCTTCCTCTTGACTTTGCACTTCATTTCATGGCACCAAGATTTCCCCAACAGCCCAGGCTTAAAACCTCAGAGCTATCATTGACCAAACCGTCACTCTCTCAAGAATATATATTATCAATGGCTGTCTTTATTGAGTGCCTACTAAATCCAGGCTCTTTACATGCATTATCTCTTTATTATGACCTCCATTTTTACAGATGAGGCAACTGAGGCTCAGAGTTCACACTTCTATCAGGTGGCAGATTTGATATTTGAACCCACATCTGACTTTGTTTGATATTGAACCATATCAGAGCTCTGTCTGCAATGCCACCTACCTCTCCTTTTACATTCAACTAGTGCCCAAATCCTAGAGATTCTTTATTCAGAATCTATATCTTTTCTTTACTTCTATTCTCCCTGCCACCACCCTGGATCAGGCCCTCATTATGATTCATGTTGATCATTTCACCCCTCCACTGCTGCTCTCCCTTTCACTTCCCCATTCTTTACCTTACTGCTATAACTGCTCAGACATCTTCAGGGGCATCCCTACTGAGATGCTGCCACATGCTTCAGCAGGCATCCCAGGACCTCTGTGCTCCGATCCCGCTGGGCTTATCTCCCACCACTCCCTTCCAAATTCTTAAATGACACAATGTGTGCATACGAAGCACTGGGACCCATAAAAGACCTCAGGTTGCTCTTGGTTCAATATGTTGTTTTTCACACATTTGAGGTCCGATTAAAACCACCACCTCCTCCATTTTTTCCTCCCAATTGCATGCAACTTTTCTTCCTCTGAATTCCCAGAGTGCTCTGCATCTATCTCACCTTGGACAGTTAATTGTCTTTGATTAGAGTCACTTGTTTTTCTTATTATATTATAAATTCTATGAAGACAGGATTTGCCTTATTTTGTTTTCATATTTTATATAGCACTTAACAAGGATACTTGAACATAGTGGGAAGTTTGGCAAATATGTGCATTGAGTTATATTAATAATTGTGTGGAGATTTCAAATGAAAATTAATTTGAAATCAAAGTAAGCAAAACATACTTTTACCTCATTCACTATTCAGGTGCTATTTTACAGCAAGTGGTTCTCCATAGTGATATTCAACAATGATGTACATAGCCCTTTTTCTAGGATGAGTTCGCAAAATTAATTGCCCGACCTCGTCTGTGCGGGTTAGTTGTTATTTCCATCCTGGAGGTGATTGGTTAATATCTAAAGTGCCCTACTGAGAAGTATACTCCCAGAGGTCTTTATTTAGCGTTTCAAAATCTTATTGAGAGTTCGCCTCTTGAGAGGGCTCAACTATCTCCCTCCCCATGGGTACTCCAGAGTGTACTAATTAGTATAAAGGATAGTAGAAATCGTTTTTCACCGAGGAATGGCAATGCGGCTTAAGATACGTGGATTGGCAAGAAACAATGTACAGTGCTTTCTGCCTTTACCATTACCAGGACATAAGATTACATTGAGTCCAGCAGTGTTACCACCCTGTGGAGCAGAATGTTTCCAGTTCTTCTGCCTACAGGGAACACCAAAACCTCAAACTGATGAGGCTAGCTGAGCCCTGCTTCTAGAGCAGTCCTTCCCAGAGGCCTAAAAGGACAGAGACCTAGGGCTTCATCAAGCTTCCAAGACAAGCTGTGTAACTGAGCCTAGTTGCTGACATACCCAGACCAAGTGTGCAGCTCAGCTCCTTCATGGTAATGCTGCCCTGGGCAGGGAGGGTGCGTGGGAGAAGCCTACGGCCCGCACTCACGCCTGACGACCAAACTGCCCTCGGGAAGTTCACCTCAACTATAGAAAAATTGCTGTAAGAAAACTTCTTTTCTCTGCAGTTGCTCTACATGCAACCAACCATAGGAGGCCATTCTTTCAGAAATACTCACAGTTTGCTATATGGTGTTGAACTGACACTTAAAAAAATATTTGTGGGCAACTTATAAATTTCAGAAAGAGTATTTTTACATCTGTTTAAATACTGAAAATGGTCGTATGAAATTCAGCCTTACTTTAACTTCTAATTATAACATATGTCTAATCTATTTACTTCTACCTCTACAAGGTCTACCATTTTTCCTTAGACTAAAACTAAAAGAAGAGAGCTCTTTTTTGTTGTTTGTTTGGGGAGGGTTTTATCTACTCTGGATGTTACTGTGACAGGAGATATAATCATTTTTAGACTGTGCCCTTTTGTTGGAAATTGTCAGAAACTGTATGTACTAAATACATAGCTGTTTCTGAGCTGTGATAGTTGGGGTCCACCAGGACTACAGCCATGACACAGACCATGTTTCCTGGGATGCCCCCTCTTCCTGGGGGCCCCATAGGCAGTCATACTTTGAAATCTCTCCTCATTTATGGTTTGAAATGCCTGTGGCTTTGATGCTAGGGAGAATCAACCCACAGAAACAAGGAGGCTTCTTCAGTGATCTCCAAGAAGAGGAAGGGTGGCATATAAAGAAGCTTTTGTGGACTGGAAATTAGTTAGTTTTTCATGAGTAAATTCATTCATTACCTAATATGCTCCCAGAAGTATGCTAGGTATTGGAGCAGCAACACCATAGCTCCAAAAATAACTTTAAAATAGAGGCTATGGTTACTATCCTTCAGAAAATGAGTAATCTGTTTTCATTTTACTCCTGGTCAATGAAGGTCTAGGAAATGATTTCAGCTGACATGAACTAGTTAATGATACAAAACAGCATATCAAATGAGGGGGAAAATGTGCCTGAACTAGACTGATCTCATGCAAGAGAAAAACCTTGAAAATGGCTTTGCTATGGTGATTCAGGCATGATGGGATAAAAGTATGTACAAATGCCCAGCATCAGAAATGAGAAGTCTAGATATTCAAGATGGATGTGTGTGTGTGTGTGTGTGTGTGTGTGTGCGCCTGGACCAAGAGGGCACAAGGAGAAATAGTGAGGGTGAGAGGAGGGTATTCTGGGTGGAAAGAGCTATGCTCTGGTCCCACACTGTCTCTCTGTGTGCATACAACTCACTCATTCCTGTTGGGCTTTCTCACTTCCTCCTTTGTAAAGTTAAGGATGGACAAAATGATCTGGAAACTTTGTTCTCAAACACCAGACTGTGGAACTGGGACCAGTTCATAATGACAGAGAAGAATCAGGACAAGATAGCAAGTGCTTCAATCAATCTAAATTATTAACTGTGGAGGAATGCTTTCGTCTTGCAAGTTTAGCCTTTAAGCTTTTCTGGGTATTAAAATGTCTTTCACTTTATGAAATAGTGGTATAGTGGATGGATTTATTTTAACGGCTTCATTTGGCAAAATAAAAATTCAGTATCCCAACGCCCTATATGAAATCACTTCCCCCAATTTAAAAGGTGCTGGTCAGTAAAGGACTAGGAACAAAAACTCTGAATGGGAAGTCCTTAATCAAGTTGTAAGAGTTCCTAAGGAACTTGACAATGGCATATGCCTAGGCACCATCTCTTTTCCTCCAGTCTAGTTGCCATGTGTCTAACAAGTATTTTTCGGAACACACAGACAGGAACGACTCGTATTCCAGCTTAAGAAACCATGAGGTGTAAACACCTTTGCATGGCATCCATGGCCTCTCATAATCCAGCTCCAATCTCTCTGCCTCTGCAACTCTCAGCACACCCTACATTCCTGCCTCAGCAGACTTTCCATCAGATGAGCCCACACAGCTCGAAAACCTGCTCCCTATTGCCTGGAAAACTCTTATTTGTTTCTCAATGCCTAATGCCACTTCTTACTTTGAAATTTTCCTTAATTTGCCCCCATTCCTTCCAAAGAATGAATTGCTTCGTCTTCTGTTTTTGCAATACTTTTTGCGATACTTCTATGGCATATTGATAAGGAGCATTTGTTTCTATCTCTGCTCTCCTCCAACTGTGACCAACAAGCACCTAGCTTGGTTTATTATCCTCAAATATGTACTCAACTGAATTACATTGTTTGGTTATGGATTAAAGAGAAAAACTGTTTGATAGAAGATGGTCGTATAAATAAATGACCACTTTCATGGACTGGATGCCTGAGATTTAAGGAGGTCCCCTCCCATCCTCAAATTCCTCCTGCATTGACTCACTTGTGCCTCAAATTCCACCCTGAAAGGTTCATTCCTTTGCTTAAAGCTTACACTATAAGGCAGGGATTCTCAACCTGTGGGTTGTGACCCCTTTGGGGGTCAAACGACCCTTTCACAGGGGTCGCCTAAGACCATCAGAAAACACCTATCAGATATTTACATTACTATTCATAACAGTAGCAACATTACAGTTATGAAGTAGCCACGAAAATAATTTTATAAGGGTCACCACACCATGAGGGACTGTACTAAAGGGTCACGGCATTGGGAAGGTTGAGAAGCACTGCTAAGGAGTTGATGGGATTGTTCTCTGAGCTCAGAGTTTGATGGAGGAAAGGAAGGAGAGATCACGGAATGAATGTAAGTGAGGTAGGAAAGGAGCCATCAGGAAGAAAAGAAGGCGGACAGAGGCCTCTGAGGGGAAAGCTGTCTCGTCCTCAGTCTCTTCAGGTTGGCTGAGATCTCCTGGAGTTGGCTGCTTGCATCCCTCAAGACGATCAGGATGGTAACTGAGGGATCTCTAGGGCATAGCTCCCCTCACAGCCCACACCGAGATGTCTTCCTACTCTGCAAAAAGGCAATGAAGTTCAACGGCCTGCTGTGAGAGGGCTAGAAATACTAACCAGACTGGCGGGGAGGATGCGAGAAGACTGGGTAGGTGGGGCTGAGGCAGGGAGTAGGACTCCACGGGGTGGGGGCGGGGCGGCGTTGGGGGAGGGGGTGTTTAAGCCGAGGTGACACCAGCTTAGGGTGTGGGCGGGAGTGGAAGGGCAGGCAGGGCGTGTGGATCTGCAGGGCGAGGGATAACTGGTTTGGGTGGGAGGTCAAGGCCTGCGCTGGGTTGGTATTCCCAGGCCAAGCACAGGCGGACCCCAGGACGGAGCCCTCTGCCCCATGGGGACCTGCCCCGTCTTCGCCCCTGGCTGACGGGACCCTGCAGCCAGCCTCTGACTTGGACTTGGGACACTGGGGGACTTGTTAAAGACTTCTTGGTGCCGGGACTGAATACTTGGGGAGCTCACGGAAGGCTCCGCGGGGGCTCCCCCCGGCCGAGGGTGCAGACCCGGCGTGCGGGCGTGTGGGTGTGTGCATGAGCGTGGACCTGGAGCGACACACACTCACACACACACACTCACACGCACGCACCCACGCAGGGCCCTCGGCCGCGCCGCCTGCGCCTTGCCGGACCTTCGCCCCCAAGTCCTGTGCCCGGATCCCGCGCCCGGTGCCAAGCCCCTGCCAAAGGCTTCCTTCTCTCTAGTGCAGCCGGCAGAAACCGGGGTCCCGGACAAGCAGCCACAGAGGGGTCTCCCCCCACCCCGCTGTTCCCGCCCGCCCGGGGAAGGGGACGGGCAGAGGGTGCCCGGGGCTCTTACCGCTCGGGCGGCCGAGTGCGCGCGGGAGCGCCTGGCGGGTCCCGCCCCGCCACGTCGGCAGGGCTGGCGGGGACGCGGCCGGAGGGCGGGCCTGGAGGGGGACACTGGTTCGAGCTGCCCCGCCCCGCCCCGCGGCCGGCGCCAGGCCGGGCCCCGCCCCACGCGCGCCCGGCCCCAACCCCGGGAACGCAGCGGGGCCCCCAGTCACCCCGGTCCCCCAGGCTGGGGCGAGCCCGGCCGCGCTTCCGACCCTCCCTGGGAAACTTCGCTTTTCTAGCTCTGTGCCAGCGGGGAGAGCCGGAGGGGTCCCCCGCACGCGGGGCGGGTCTCGGGGCTCAGCAGATCCCTTTCCTTCTAAAGCATCCAGAAAAGTCCGCCGTTTTACCAGTAAGGGGTCCCTCACGTTCAGCAAGAGTTTGCGTTCAGCCGCTTTCTCTTACCCCGGTTGTGGGAGTGTAATGTGAGTTACAACCTACCAACCAAGCAGAGCACCTTCTGGATGCTGGAAGGTCAGTTTGGAAATGGAGCTTTGGCCCAGAAATTCCGCGTCTGCGAGTTTGCCCTAGTAAACATGCGAGTATGTGCGTACAGGGATGTTTATTGCAGTTGTTTATGCCAGGGGGACCCGGAAACAACCTGTCCGCAATAGGGGATCGGCGAAGTACAGTACAGTGATTTCAAAGCACCTGGATATGCCGTAACCTTTAAAAGTTATGTCTGTACATCGTCCAGTTTGTGACAGGGAGGGCCACCGCCGAGTGCGGGGGAAGCTTAGAACAGTCTGTGCCTACGAGCCCATTCTCGTAAATACGAGTATCCGAGGTGTGTGCGTGCGTGCGGGTGCGTGCGTGTGTGTGTGCGTGCGTGTGTGCATGTGTGCGCGCGCGCGTGTGTGCGTGCGTGTGTGTGTGTGCGTGCGTGTGCGCGTGTGTGTGCGTGCGCGCGTGTGTGCGCACGTGTGCGTGCGTGTGTGTGCGTGCGTGTGTGTGTGCGTGCACGCACGCGCGTGTGTGCATGTGCGCATGTGTGTGCGCGCGTGTGTGTGTGTGCGCGCGTGTGTGC
>PVJL010008103.1:0-16385 GCA_004026885.1 Lyroderma lyra | reverse complement strand
CCAGCGGGCACCTTTGCTCCGCCTGCCCCTCCCTGCGGTGGCAATAGCCCAATCAAATATTCCCTTTTAAAGACTGGTTTTCTTTTCTCCTTTGATCCAAACCACACCTTTCCAACAAAAGAATATTAACCAGGCGATCCTAGCAATAAGTTTTGTTGCCTACCACTAATTATGCCCGTTGTTGCTCCCAAGCCCACCAGGTTCTATTTCAAAACTTTTCTTTTTCTGCAACTTAAACACTTTTTATTCATTTAAAAAAATTTGGAGTATTTAAAACATACAGAAAAGTAGAGCATAATATGACAAACGTGTTTGTGTAAAAGAAGTAGAGAATATTATGACAGTACTTAGATTTTTTATGAAAAATACGTTTTCTGCTTTCTAAGGAAAAAATGTTATAGATATGTTTAAAAGCATGTCTTGTTCATTGTCCACAGTGGAGATAACCACTGTCCTGAGGTTGTGTATCCTTCTCACCATATTTCTATATTTTATGGCATATATTCTTCCCCATAAACACTACCTGGAGTGCCAAAAAAAGTATACATATTTTAAGAGATGTTATCTAGGTATTACATAAATACTGATGGTAACCACTTTGAGCACCTGTTGTAATTGCAGAAGTCAAGCATGACTTGTATTTGTCCTTCGTTATCAGTATATTGAGTATTACAATTTTAATAGTTTTTTTATTTCTTAAAACATGTATACATTTTTGGCAACCTCTGTCTATAGAATTATCAGTGTTTAAAATATAAAATGTTTAAAGTGCATAACATCCTATGCACTTGTTTCCTCAACATTATATTTTTGACAACCATTCATGTTTATAAATGTAGCTCTAGTACATTCATTTCAAAGTCTTTATAGAAGTATATAAATATGCCACAATTTATCCATTCCCCAATCAATGAACATGTAGTATGTCTCATGTTTCACTATAACATATAATGCTGCAATGGACATCTTTGTATATATTATCTAGAAATGAGATAGCTAGGCCACCTTCCTTAGATATTAAAATTGTCCTCCAGCCATTCATTCAACAAAACTGTTTTGAGCTTGTATTATGTACCTAGAACTGCTCTAGGTACCGGGAATACAATAACGAGCAAAAGCAAAGTCCTGCCCTCAAAGAACTTACGTTCTGTTGAAAGGGAGACAGACCCTCACTAGATAACATATCAGGTGGTAGAATGAAGCAGGGGGCAGAGTCTACAGGTTTTAGAGAATGATGAGTGGGAGCAGCTGTGCTCAGGGAAGGCATTGAGTGTTCCACATCTGAGGGATAAGGAAGGCCCAGGAGACTGGGTAGAAAGGCCAGTCATTTAGGAAAATGAGGAGAAGGTGTGTGGGAGTGGCGGAGGGGAGTGGAGGCTCCCAGAGCCAAGTGGGGAAACTCGATCTTTTAACTGTTAAATGTTGCCAATAGTTCAACTAAGGTGAAAATTGACCCTTGGCCTTGGCAAAATGAAGGTCCTTGATGACTTTACGAGGTATTTCTCTGGAGTGGTGCAGAAGGAAACCTGATTGGAGTAAGTTTGAGGGAACGGGAGGAGCATAATTGGAGACAGAGAGGGAGACAATTCTTTCAAGGAGTTCTGGCATGAAGAGGAGCAAAGAGGTAGAGGTGCCATTTCCAAGGAAGAGTTTGTTTGTTTGTTTGTTTGTTTGTTTGTTTGTTTTTATTCTGGGAGAAATTGTATTGCATGCTAATTGGAATCGTACATTAGAGGAGAACAATGATGATGCAGTAAAGAGGCTAATTGCAAGAGTGACTTCCTTGAGGACAGAAGCAGGAATAAGATTCAGGCTTAGTGAGAAGGGATTGGCTCTTGGCACAGAAAGTTCATTCATGAGAACAGAGGGAAGCACAGGCAGAACAAGTTCAGGTAGGCTTGTAGAGTTGTGGGGGGAGGATGTCCCTAATGTCATCCAAAGCCTCCTATTTCCAGTACAAATGCAAAAGTTGGACAGTGAAGAAGGCTAACAGGACAAAAAAAGGAATTTATTTGAAATACAGTATTGGAGGAGAGCTCTGCTGCCATAAAGATGACCAAGTGGGTCCTAGATAGACTGACCAGATGTCCTGTTTTCAATGGGACAGAAAACAACAGTACTGTCCCATTTCAAACAGTGCCTATGGTCAGCCTAGTCTCACTGTGCTAAATTTAAGGTTATATAATAGGCTGACCAGACGTTCTGTTTGAATTGGGACAGCACCATTGTTTTCTTTCCCATTTAAAACAGAATGTCTGTTCAGCTTAGTCCTAAGACAAATTAAGCCTGACACGTCACTAGACGCAAAAATGACAACACTGATGTCGTCCTACTTCAGGCACATCTTATTTCCCAAACAGTAATGCTGGGGAAAATAGAAGGCAGCAGGAAAAGAGGAAGATCAAATATGAAATGGAGGGACTCCATAAAACAAGCCACAGGCCTGAGTCTCCAGGAGCCAAGCCGGGCTACTGAGGAGAGGACATGTGGACAGTACCTCTTCGTAGGGTCGCCAGCAGTCGGAGTTCACTCAGTTGCACATAATACACCTGTGGAAATGCTCTTCTGTTTGCAGCTAATTTCTTCACAGCTGAGAGTGAGAAAGGGAAGGAGGTATTGGAAGTGTAAGGGAGAGGGAGAGGTGTAAGACAGGAGAGTAGGAGAGTAAATAGGCTGGGAAAGGTGGGTACAAAAGGTAGTAAGTAATATTCCTGCTCCCTCTTGAGTTTGCGAGCCACACACACGTGACAGTCATCGTGGGTGTGTATTTTTTCCAACTACATTCAGCTGCTCATGCTTAGTACAGTTCCATGGCAAGTTGGGTTTAGCCTGGGTTGAGAAGAGAGGGGTAAGGTAGGAGGGTACAAAGGTGGATCATAATCTTTCAGTCCAGTGCAATGGGGCTAGGGAATTGTCAGTATTGAAGGGGAAGAGTTGGATGTGGAAATTGGGATGCAGGCAATTGAGATTATGGACAGGGTCCAGCCATTAGAAATAATAATATGTAGAGTATAACAAGGGAATGCATGGGTGAGGTAGGTTGCAGGACAAGATCATCAGAAGAGAGAATATCAAAGAACTAAGAAGCCAGGGGAATGAAAGAATCTCTACTGAAATCATTGGAATTATGTCGAGGTGGTGTGGGACTTAGACAGTGAGTGGTGCTAAAATACTCAACGAATGAGTGAACGATGGGTCTCTGTGGGTGACTGCAACCAGGAGGGAGGTTTCAAGGGTTGGTGGGTGGAACAGTGATCTTGAAGTAGCTGCCGGGAGCCAGACACCGTTATCACCTCCAGGCTCTGCAATGTGGGGGAAGCCGTTGAGACAATAGGGACCACTAGAGGGCAATGCGTTCAGGATAGAGTGTAGGTCTCAGAGTGCCCTGACCCTCACTGCACTGGACTGGAATCACCGGAAGAGCTTTTGCAATAATACTGATGTATGGCCCCATCCCAGACCATTTAAGTCGGAATCTCTGGATATGTTTAATAGATGTTTCACATTCTGATCAACATTTGACATTATTAGATGTTTTAATTTTTGTCCATCTCAAGGGTGTACAATGGTGCCTACTTGTGGCCTTAATTTGTATTTCCTATATTCTAATGAGAATGGTTTTCTTATCATATTTCACTTATTTCCATTTTCTTTTCTGTTATCCACATGTTTCTATTCTTTGCTAATCCTCCCATTGGGTTTCTTAGTCATTTTCGTATTGATTTATAGAAATTCTTAATATTTTTTGGATACTAATCCTTTTGGATGATATCTTTTCCCAAACTGTGGCTTGTCTTTTTTAAAAAAAACAGCAGAAGAGTTTGGTTTTAATATCTAAGTGATTAATTTCATTTCTTGTGGTTTGTATATTTTATGATATTGATAACTTTTATATAATTTGTTTCAAAGCTATTGGTAGACACTAATTTATCTATTGATTTTCCAGGGAAAGAGAAAGGCAGTTTTACCTCTGTTCATATTAGAACCTTATGTTTACTGGCCTTAAACTATGTTATTTTACTTATTCTACTATATTACTACTTTATTTATATAAAGTAAAAATGCATAAAATCATAATACATGTACATATGTTAAACATTTACACCGAGCAAAAGAGCATAAAATGGTAATAAAAATATGTCTCTCCATTGGTTCTCCTGCTCAAAGGCAACAGTTTAGGTATCCTCTCAGATACCAGCATACATACACAGACCCTTGTGGCTGCCATAATCAATCCCCTCAAACTGGGTGGCTTCAAACAATGGAAATGAAGTCCAACACCAGTGTCAACAGGGCCACCAGCTCTGGTAGCTCCCTGCATTTCTTTGCTTGTGGCTGCAGAGCTCCAATCTCTGCCTCTGCTTTCCCAGGGCCTGCTCCTCTCTGCGTGTCTTCTCAGGTACCATGGTGTAATCCTGAAGCACACGGATGCGTGGGTAGAGTGCCAGCCCAGCCCCACCACTGACCTGCAGTGCAATCTTAAACAGTTTACAAATGCTTCCCTCTTCCCTCCCCCCTTAAGGGGGAATAATGACAGTACATCTCACACGCCTCTATGAGGGTTAAGTGAGTTAATACTTATCAAGTACTCAGAACAATACCTGGCAAGATCACTTACGGTAAATGTCCGACAGGCCAGATTTTATACACATGGCGTCACACTCTCCATACGGCTTGTTTTGTACCTTACTTTTCTTCACTTTATAATACTCAGATATCCTGAAGTCTTTCTACCTCAGCATATAAAAGGCTAGAGTATGAAAGCATAGAATTCTAAAGCTCTTCACCATAATGACTTCTCTTCTATGTCAGTCACTATTGCAGCCCATTGCTATTCATTATCTTCCCTAAAAATCACAAGTCCTCCTATTTTATGTAGAAAAGGAGTCTCTGTAAGGTTAAGCAACTCACCCGCTGGAACTCGGCATTGTGAGGTGGTCAGTCCAGTACCGTCTGTTTGTTCATTCTGCGGCCATGCTCTCTTCCACAATACCTGATTTTTGTGGGTTATTTCATCTTCTTAAAAACATTTCTCAGAATTATAACAGCCTCAACAAGAATAGTCTCCTTGTTCCTGAAAACCGACATTATTATGCAATGCCCTAATGAGCATTTGTTAAAGTCACTGTGCAGTGTGACCGAACCTGCAGTGATTGTGTGCTTTTGTGCGTGTGCGTGTGTTTTTAAAAAATCTTTAGTCCAGTGTTGCTTGAAATTCCTTCAAACCCACAGTTGGGCCCTTCTCTCCTGTGACCGTGTCACAAATCTGATTTTCTAGTCAGTGTCACAAATACCTGCTGCTCTGTAGCTGTCTCCTATTGGTCTGACAGACACCCATCATCCACTCCTTGCTGATCCTCCACAGGCTTGAGAAAACTTCCTGTTCTGTGTGGTGAGTAAGAAAGAATAGGAAGAAGCTGGCCTCACCCTTCTTCCTGAAAGCTGAAGTGGTTCTTATCAGATGCCCAACTTTGTCATGTGTCAAAATGTAGGGTCTTAACTCATGCCAGGCAGTGGGGTTCATCATAGGATGATTATTTAAGCCATGCTCATTTCTTTACAGAACTTCAGTTAAGTGGGAAGTCTTGGGAATAGGCTATGCTGGTTGCCTGAAGTATCTTGTTAACGACACCCTCTTTTTGTATCAACCTTTGTTTATATTAAGAAACAGAGTGTTGAACAAATAAAATGGAGTCACTATAGCCAAAATGCTAAATTACTGAAAATCAAGTAGGTTGAGGCATGAGGAAACGATTCTATTCCTGTTTTAACTAGCCTGTGAACTTTGAACTTTTCTTTCTTCTTTGGAATACGTCTGGGTTTTTCTCCTAGCTGTTTCCAGTTTCCAAAGTCTAAGGCCCTTGGATAAATCTTTGTCATTTATTTCTAGCCAATGCCTCCAGATCCCTTTTTGAGTTCATTTGACAATATCATTCTAAAATTACTCTGAATTCCCTTTAGAAAATTGATTTTTTAATTAGTCCTGTAGGATCTCAGATTTATTTATTATTCTAGAATCCTGAATTAACCCTCTAATAATACCAAATGTTTGGTGCGATGTGGGGAAACAGGATGCAATTTCTCCCAGGTGTGGCTGTGTGCATATCAACTACTAAACTTTCCTTGCAAATTGGTTAAAAAAAAAAGAAAAACAAATCTTGGACCTAAGTTCATTTTATTTTAATGTATCTCATCCAGCTATAAAAATAGCTGGATGAGATACTTTAAATATAATAATTGAATGTATCTTTAATGTAAAGATACATTAAATATAATAATGCTTCAAAACTGCTTGATAATGGTAGTTGCAATTATTTTGGAATATTAAGTATGGTGATAATAGAAAACAAGCAAAGTTCAGTAAATTTTAACTGTGGTGACAATTTCACATTGAGGGTGAAAACTCTTACAGATCAAAGTTACCTTAGAAACAGTTTACTTTACACTGAAGGTGTCATAAGCTGCTTGCTTATGTGAATTTAAAATTTTGATTACTGTTTTAGTCTACAGCCCATATAAACTTGCTGACATGCATGCGTTGCACGTGACCTTTGAAAGGGAAATTCACATGTTGCAGTAATTCCAGGAAAGTCCAACAGATGGCACAAAACTGTTTCCGTGGTATTGCTTTACTCAAACTAAGGACTTGTGTTTTGTCAAGCACGTAAGTTTTTCGCATTAAGAAGTTATTCTCTCTTCTTCTGAGAAAGAAATCTTGGTAAGTAAGCAGACTTTTGTGGCTTTTTCAAATTATAGTACAATTACTTCAAACAAACAACATTATATAGGAAATGGGTAATGTTTCTTTGAACTTTTTTGCAAGGTGATTTTTTTTAAATATGACAAGTGTCCTTTTAAATATACAGAGAAGTTAAAGACATGACCATCTTGAAAAGCTATAAAAATAACTAGCACTTAGTCATAGTTAAGGGAAAAAAACTGATCATATTTATTTCTTTTGCTTTCGTCTACATTTTCTCTGTTCACCTTTCTCTAATTCTTTGTTTTCAGTAACATTTATAGTAGTTTATGCCACTGATATGGCATCTATCACATATTATGTATCTTTATAGTAGACATGAGGATTTGATCTCCCCTGCCACCTGGTTCTATAATTGATCATTTGTATTTGTCACTAATTTATGAGCATTTTGAAAGCAGGGATTATGCCAGTGCTATTCGTATTTCTATCCCCAGCGCGTAACACCCAGTGAAGTCCTGGCACATAGTACTCTCTGAGTAAACATTTATTAAATGGAGGAAGTGGCAGGGATTGACTAGCGCTTGCCTTTCTGGGTCTCTCACCTAAACTTTACAAAGCAATGTTTCTCTTGCACACTTGTTGACTTAATTACGGAATCACACTCGCCTCACTTAATATTTTTCTGATCTTTCCTTTCTGGTAATTTCAATTTTTATAGATCCTATCTACTATGGTTTTATTCTTGAAACAGAGCTTCTCCATCTGTCTTTTTATCTCTCTTCTTTTCATTTGCTGCATGAACAAAAATAACAAAACAGAACAAAAAACAAAAACAAAAAACAACTTTTATCTTTTATCCTTTTTTACTTTCTTTTAAAAAAAGTTTGAACTCTCTAATCTTCCATTCTCCTCTCCTTTTTTTCCTCTCCTTTATTCTCTTAAATAGAAAAGTGCCTGGCTGGTTTGTTAAGTGTATACACTAGGAACTTTCTGAGGGTATAAATGCCCCCAGAGGAATATTTATGTTTTAAGGGAAGCTGATGAGCTTTCCCACATGGTGGCTAAGTTTCAGTCCCCTGAACACAGACTCCACGGAGAGACCTTTAGGTGGGTTCTCATTCATAAATGCCAATTATCTAGCATCGTGTGGAATGAGCACATGCTCCCCCTCTCTCTGCAAGTAATACAAGCGTTTCTTTAAATATGAAAAGTTTTTACATTAGCTGTGTTTTAACACAAGCCTTATTTGACTTACAAAAAATGTTCAAAATTAGAAATTTTGGAAATATAAAAGCATAAGGAAGAAAGTTAAATTGATCTATGATTCAGAGATCCAGAGATAACCACTTACTAGCATTTGATATAGTTCTTCCCATTCTTTTCTCCCTGGGCATTATGTGTATGTCAGGTTTTAATCATATTTACAACAGTAGAGTCCTACCACATACACAAATTTGTATTCTTTTACTCACTTAACATGATATTGTAGACATTATATTTGATATTGTAGACATTATATATTTTTTTCAAAAGTGCAGTACCTGAGGCTGCATAATTGATCAAACCCTTTTCTGCACTAGACATTATCTTTTTCTTTCTATTTTCCATCATGTCATGAGCATCCTCATAGTAATAGTTTTATGTGTATCTCTGATAATTCCTTTAGAAGTAAATTCTGATAACTGGAATTACTAAAATAAGCATGAGCATATTTTTAAGGAATTTATGTATGTGACCAAATTGCCCTTGAGAAAGGTTGTACTAATTTTTCATTTCTGCCTGTAGTAAACAAGTGTTCTTATTTCTGCCTCCGTCATCCAGCTTAAAGGACCTGTTACAAAGCATGTGATTACACTGGGCCCATCCAGATAATCCAGGATCTCATTCCTAGTTGAGCAACCTTAGACCTGCTGCAATGTTAACTCCCTTTTTCCATGGAGCAGCATGTTCACAGCCTCTGGAATTAGAAAGTGGACATCCATGTGCAGCTAGTGTTCTAGCATAGTCCAGTCTGCTTGTGAATTTCAGTCTTCTCTTAGTTTCAGTTCCCCAAGGACTTCCCCTCTTGCTTTTACGTGTGTGTGTGTATTTTCATTGTTTTGAGGATTTAGGGCAAGAGGAGGAAGCCAGAGCATGTGGACAACATCCTGTTGACTCTTATAATTTGTAATGTTTTTAATTGAAAATGCAACTTTCTTGATCCAGAAAATATTTAGGACATGTTTAAAAAGTTTATTTTATAGTGAGACATGTGAGTTTAACCACATCTGCTTTGGAGTATTTATTAAAATTTCATTTGATCTAAGATACAATTTTAGTAAATGCTCATGAACACTGGGGATTTAGACATACAATGTTTTCTTTGAGTATGGTCAAAGTTTATAAGTCTCTATTAAACCTTTATTATTTTATTCAAATCTCCCATATACCGTATTTTCTGCACCATAAGGCACACCGGATTATCAGGCGCACGGCCGATTTTTGAGAAAATTTAAGGCTCTTAGGTGCGCCTTATAGTGTGGAAAATACGGTATGTTTATTTTTTGCTACTTCATCTAACCGTAACCCCCCAAAATACACTAATTACTTCACTATCAATGCCTCCTTGTGTTTCTAGCATTTTTACTTTGTAAATTTTGATGCCATGTTATGCATTGCGTAAGTGTTCTTATCTGTTATATTTTCATTGTAAGCTATTTGTTTAAATACTAGTATGAAGTAATAACTTCTTCTATCCTTATAGTCCAATTCTCTGATAGTTTGACCTACAAGAGTTTATATATGCCAACTGCAGTTGCTGATCAGTGCAGCTACTAGTGTTCTTATATCCACCCCCTTTTGCAATTACTGTTGTATGGCTTACACATCTCAGAATGCAGTGTGTCCCTCAAGTCCCTCCCTACCTCTTGCCCCGTTTTTTTCCAGCTTTATTGGATGTAATTGACATAAAACATTGTGTAAGTTTAAGGTCTACAATGTGATAATTTGATAACTTACAAATATATATTGCAAAATGATTCACATCTGTCATCTCACATAATTACTTTGTGTATGTGTGTGTGTGTTGAGAACATGTAAGAACTACTCTCATAGTAACTTTCAAGTATATAATACAGTACTGTTAAATATAGCCACCAGGCTGCACATTAGATCCCTAGAACTTGTTTGTCTTATATATGGAAGTTTGTACTCTTTGACCAACATTTCCCAGTTTCCCCCGTCCCCAGCCCCTGGCAACCACCTTTCTATTCTGTTTTGATGCATTTCACATATAGGTGATATCATACAGTATTTGTCTTTCTCTAACTTAATTTCAATTAGCATAATGCCCTCAAAGTCCATCCATGTTGTCACAAATGGCACAGAATTTTTTATGACTGAATAATATTCACATATATATGTGTACATGTGTGTACATATACGTGTATATGTGTTTGTGTATATATTTATATATGTATATTATATTTGTGTGTATATGTATGTGTGTGATTATATATTTGTGTGTGTGTGTGTGTGTGTAAAATCTCACATTTTCTTTATCCATTCATCAGCTGATAGACAGTTAGGTTGTTTCATTGTCTTGGCTATTGTGAATAATGTGGCAATGAACATGGGTGTGCACTATCTTTGAGACAGTGATTTTAGTTCCTTTAGGTATATACACAGAAGTAGTATTGCTGGATCACATGGTAGTTCTGTTTTTAATTTGAGGAAACTCCTTACTGTTTTCCAAAGTGGCTATGCCAATTTACATTCCCACCAACAGTGCTCAAGGGTTCCCTTCTCTTCACATCCTTGCCAACACTTACCTCTTTTCTTCTTGAGGACATCCTTGCTCACAGGTATAAGGTGATATTTCATTGTGGTTTTGATTTGTATTCTCTAATTAGTGATATTGAGCATCTTTTCATGTACCTGTTGGAGATTTGGATGTTTTCTTTGGAAAACCGAGTATGTCTAGTTAGGTCTTCTGCCCATTTTTAAAATTGAATTATTTGTTGGGTTATTTCTTATTATTGATGTTGTTTTGCTATTGAGCTATATGCATCCTTTATATGAAGTCTGACAATTTAGTTCACAAACTCATCCTAGAGAAAGTGCTACATACCTCATCGCTGAATGCCATTATGGCCACCTTCAAAGCACTCCCCTTGGAAAGTTATGCACTGACACAAATGCCTAGTCCACCCTTCAAAGCAATTTTGGAATTCTTTTTTTGGAATGGCCATCAGAGCTGTCATCATATGACCCTGATGTCTTGAATGTCATCAAAATATCTTCCTTTCAATATTTCCTTTATCTTTGGGTAAAGAAAAAAAGTCATTGGGGGCCAGATCAAGTGAGTAGGGAGGGTGTTCCAATACAGTCATGTGTGTACTGGCTAAACACTCCCTCACAGACAGTGCCATGTGAGCTGGTGCACTGTCATGATGCAAGAGCCATGAGGTGTTGGCGAAAAGTTCAGGTCATTTCTTCTTTTTCACTCAGCCTTACAGCACTTCCAAATAGTAAACTTGATTGACTGTCCAGTTGGTACAAATTCATGGTGAACAATCTCTCTGATATCAAAAAAGTTTAGCAACATCATTTTGACTCTTGATTTGGACTCAGGGAACTTTTTTGGTCATGGAGAAATTGGCTGACTTCCATGTGCACTGTGACGCTTAGTTTCAGGTCATATTGGTACCCCGACATTTCATCACCAGTGATAACTCTGCCCCAAACATGGTCTTGACTCTCCAAAAGGTCTTGGCAAACTTCAACTCTCCTTTGCTTTTGTTCATTGGTGAGTTCCTTTGGGACCATTTTTTAATTATACCTTTCTCATGCCAACATTTTCAGTTAAGATTTTCCTAACTCTTTCTCTATTGATGTTTACTTGGTCTGTTACGCTTCTCACAGTCTGCCGATGATTTTGATGCACAATTTGATGAATTTTTTGCAATGTTTTTGTCAGTTCTGCTTGTTACTGGCCACCCTGACCTCTCTTCATCAGTGATGCTTTCTCTCCCCTCATAAAAATGTTTAATCCATTTGTACACTGCTATTTTCTTCATGGCATTATCCCCATAAATGTGGATTAAAGTGTCCCTGACTTCATTTTTACCCCTGCCAAGTTTATCAAGAAATTTAATGTTTGTTCATTGCTCTTATTTCAAGCTCCAACATTCTCATGGTGGCACACAAAAACACAGAACAACAATAATGAACACTAGTCAGTAAGACACCGCCACACTTCAGCACAAATATAGCTGTGAGACACAGATACACCAAGGTTATGAAACTGTACCGAGTTGTTTGTACAGTACTGCCAACATAAGTGCATGGTGGCAAGTTCACAAACTTAATTGTCAGACCTTGTATATTTTGGATACTTATCCCTTATTAGATACTGTGACTTATAAATATTTTCTCCCATTCTGTAGGTTGACTTTCCATTTTGTTGATTGGTTCTTTTGCTTATATAGAAGTCATTTAGTTTGATACAGCCCCACGTGTTTATTTTTGCTTTTGTTGCTTATGTTTTTGGTGTCAGATCCAAAATATCATTGGCAACACCAATATCAGGGAAATTTTCCTATCTGTTTTCTTCTTGGAGTTTTAGGGTTTCCAGTCTTATACTTAGGTCTTTAATCCATTTCAAGTAAATTTATGCACATGAAATAAGTAAGATAGGGTTCAACGTCATTCTTTTACATGTGCATATTGTTTTCCCAACATCATTTATTGAAGAGACTGTCCTTTACCCATTGAGTATATTTTACTTCCTTGTCAAATATTAGTTGACAATTTATGCATGAGTTTATTTCTGGGCTCTCAATTCTATTCTGTTTGTCTATGTGTCTGTTTTAATGTGAATACCATACTGTTTTGATTACTATGGTTTGTAATATAGCTTGAAATCAGGAAGTGTGATGTCTCTAGCTTTGTTGTGTGTCAGGATTGCTTTGGCTGTTTGGGATCTTTTGTGATTCCATGTGAATTTTAGAGTTGTTTTTTTCTATTTTCTGTGAAAAATGCCATTGGAATTTTGATAACAATTGCATTGAATCTATAGATGGCTTTTGGTTGTATGGACATTTGAACAATATTGAGTCTTTTGATCCATGAACACAGAATATCTTTCCATTTATTTATGTCTTCTTTAGTTTCTTTCATCGATATTTTACTGTTTTCAATATACAGGTCTTTTCTTGGTTAAATTTATTCCTACGTATTTTATTCTTTTTAATGCAATTGAAAATGGGATTATTTTGCTTTTTTCTTTTTCAGATAGTTTGTTGTTGGTGTATAGAACTATAACTGATTTTGTATGTTGTTTTGTATCCTGAAACATTACTGAATTTGTTTATTAGTTCTAACAGTTTTTTGGTGAAGTCCTTAGGATTCTTTCTATACAAGTCCATATTATCTGCAAACAGATATAATTTTACTTCTTCCTTTCTAATTTGGATACTTTTTATTTCTTTTTCTTACCTAATTTCTCAGGTTAGGACTTCCAGTATGTAATGTAGAATGGAAGTGGTGAGAGTGCTTCTGGCCCAGGTTTTACCAGACAGTGTCCATCTTTGTGTGGCGGAAGAGTTGGAAGATGGTGGTCTGTGGAAGGAAAACTCAGTGTTGTGACCCACTCACATTAGTACCATTGAAATAAAATACATGCTACTTAATTATCTGGTTGTTACTCATCCATTGTATTTGCATCACAGATAAACACACAGAGGGACAAAACTTCTTTATATGTTTCATTAGGAAGTCTATTATATTTTCCTGAGATAAAACTTGAATGTGATGTTTTCCCTAATATAGCTTCACTTACTTTTTCATGAGTGTAGATGCTTTTGGATCCTGCCATTAATTTTTTATCTTCCTTTACTTTCGGTAATAAGATAGATTTTCAAGTGTTTCTGTGTTCCCATGGGTATTTTAGAGGACAGTTGGGAGAGGCTGTATCAGAGGAGCAGTGAGAGACTTTTAACTATATGCCATTTTTAAAAATAGTGTTATAATTGACTTTTAAATAGACCATTTTGTAATGATACTTCCCCAACCCAAAAGAGTGTTTACTCTTCCAAAGAATGGTTAATTGAAATCCTACTTATCTCTTAACTAGTTTAGTATGTCCAGTATACCCTCAGGTGATGAACAGTGGATCCTTTTGTAATAAAACCAAAACTGCAGCTAGTCAAAATCTGACACGGCTCTATTTAAGAAATGTTGTGTTCTGTTCTTGTTCCCTGGGGCTCCTAGATGCTTTTTGTGCGGATCAAATCCTGAATGGAGTCCAGTGAGCCTCAAAGTTCCAACCATTGGTCCCAGTGGCAAATACAAAGTCTGTGGGTTCAGGTACCTGCCTCTACCCCTCAACCAGGTAATCTTTTTTCTCATTCACTGGTTGTCATGAACATCAGTGTCTATGCTATGTTGTAGTGCAGTAGACTTTCTGGGCTCTGGGGAAACTGTTATCTCTTACATACAGCAGCAGCTTTAGCCTGACATGTCTTCTGACTTCTTCAATGTTACTTATTAATATTTATCTAGCTTTTCCTATTTTCTCAGTGTGTCAACTGTAAGAACTTGATGTTTTCAGATTATCACATACTAATTCTGTGTTTCTGAATTTGTTGCTTCTGGTTTAATGTGAGTTGAAAAAACACATATTACTTTTTATGGGAATTATGTCAAAAAATCGGATCCTGTGACTAAAAAATTTCCTGTAACAGAAAGAGTATATACATTATTTCACCTGCCCCTCACCATTGTGTAAAAATACTTCGAACTTCTAATGCACATGGTTCCAGGCAAGTGTGATTGTGTGCACTTTGATGGAGGCACAAGATGCTGCCCTGTGGCCATTACAGTTGCCATTGCTGCTCTTATGCTGCCACTGTGGGAGTTAGGTGGCATCGTGACTGATAGTGAACAGAGAAACCATTGAGGAGAGTTTAGTTAATGGAGATTTGACAGCAATTATCCAATCTTTATACATGTTCATGTGTATTATATTTCTAGAATCTGGATGTATATCAGCGTGCTCTGAAGAATAGCAACGATAGCCACTTCAACATCATGACCAAGGACAAAGAATCTACTGTCAGAAGCTTTCATTTTGTTTTCATTGTAACCTTTATAGTTGGAACCATAATCCAGTTCTCTGATGAAAGTGAATTTGCAGTAGACATGTCAAATATTGGTCTTACTCAAGTTCCAAAAGACCTGCCACCAAAAACCAAAGTCTTAGATATGTCTCAGAACTTCATATCTGAGCTTCACCTCTCTGACATCAGCTTTCTCTCAAGGCTGAAAGTTTTGAGACTTTCCCATAATAGACTCCAATGCCTTGATATTAGTATTTTCAAGTTCAACCAGGATTTGGAATATTTGGATTTATCTCACAATCTGTTACAGAAGATATCTTGCCACCCTATTACCAATCTCAAGCATTTAGACCTCTCATTTAATGACTTTGATGTCCTGCCTATCTGTAAGGAATTTGGCAACTTGACGCAACTTAAGTTCTTGGGGTTAAGTGCCACAAAGTTGAAAAAATTAGATCTGCTACCAATTGCTCACTTACATCTCAGTTGCATCCTTCTGGATTTGGAAGATTATTATGTGAAAGTAAGGGAGACAGAAAGTCTTCAAATTCTGAATACTAAAACACTTCACCTCGTTTTTCACCCCAATAATTTCTTCTCTGTCCAAGCAAAAATATCAGTTAATATTAGGTGCTTACAACTAACTAATATTAAATTAAATAATGACAACTGTCAAATTTTAATTGACTTTTTATCAGAACTCACTAGAGGTCCAACCTTACTCAATTTAACCCTTAACCATGTGGAAACACCTTGGAAATGTTTGGTTACAGTTTTTCAATTTCTTTGGCCCAGATCTGTAGAATATCTCAATATTTACAATTTAACAATAGTTCAGAGAATTGATAGAGAAGATTTTACTTATTCTGAAACAACACTAAAAGCATTGAAACTGGAACATATTACAAACAGAGTTTTTATTTTTTCACAGATAGCACTCTACAGAGTGTTTTCTGAGATGAACATTATGATGTTAACCATATCAGACACACCTTTAATACACATGCTTTGTCCTCAAGCAACAAGCACATTTAAGTTTTTAAACTTTAGCCAGAATGTTCTCACAGATAGTATTTTTCAAAAATGCTCCACTTTAGTTAACTTGGAGACACTTATCTTACAAAAGAATGAATTAAAAGACCTTTTCAAAGTAAGTCTCATGACTAAGCATATGCCATCTTTGAAAATACTAGATGTGAGCTGGAATTCTTTGGAAGATGATAGACATAACAGAAACTGCACTTGGGCTAGGAGTCTGGTGGTATTAAATTTGTCTTCCAATATACTTACTGACTCTGTTTTCAGATGTTTACCTCCCCAAATCAAGGTTCTTGACCTTCACAATAACAAAATAAGGAGCATCCCTAAAGATGTCACCAGTCTGGAAGCTTTGCAAGAACTCAACCTTGCTGTCAACTCTCTAGCCCAGCTTCCCGGATGTGACACTTTTAGCAGCCTTTCTGTCCTCACCATTGACTATAATGCAATTTCCATCCCATCAGCTCATTTCTTCCAGAGCTGCCGGAAGATTCAGTCCATAAGAGCAGGGAGCAATCCATTCCACTGCACATGTGAGCTAAGAG